>JALPQI010008277.1:0-51729 GCA_025490895.1 Thaumatotibia leucotreta
ACGTTGCTCACTTTCCTTGCCAACAAGTGCTCTACGCTCGTAGCCCATCCCGTAATTTTTCCGCTTTGTAGCGAAAATGGATCTCCCACAGAGAACTCCCTTCGGGAGTTCCCGGCGCTCAATATGTAAAATTTTACACATCCTCTCATAACTTACATGTCAAGTCAAAGTCAAAGTCAAACTATTCTTTATTCAAGTAAGCTTATTAATAAGCATTTTCGAATCGTCTGACATTATCAAGAGAGAGAAAAAAAATCTACTACTGGTTCAAACCCTACACCGTTCCTGAGAAGAACCAGTATGAAACTCAGGTGGACTTATTTTTTCAAAACAGTATAATAATACATCTTATTAAAATAACATGCATTAAAGAATTTATTACATAAAAATAAATGATTATAATAGACATTTTTATAAAAAAGAGAAATAGATAAAGGATTATAATATTAAACAAAAATAATTTAATAATTATTTTTGAATAATTATTTTTTCTTGTACAATAATTTGTACAAGTTCACAATATTATTAAGCATCTATATCTATACTACTAGAGATGTAAAGGTCCTCTAGTTGTCAGAATAAAGAGAAATTAAGATTTAGAGATGTAAAAGGTCTCTAATCGTCATGATTTTAACAATAATAATAAAATAGAACATTAACAATTTAGTGACAATCACAAAGCAACTATTCTTATTATATAAAAGACAACAGCCAATACCTATTTAAACATGACATCACAGTAAATGCATGAGAGCAGTACAGCTATCTGAGAAAATTGATAGCCTATTCTGGAATGAATTCAGTCAATACAATTTCATATAAGTATTTGCCAGCATCAGCACCAAGGTTGCAGGATCTACTTCGGGCAAAAGTTTTATTTATAACGATCGACATTAAGTGTGATTAGAGTAATACAATCAATTAGGTACTTAAACATTTACTGCAGTGCTATTCACTAAGGAAACCGCCTTGCTGTCAGCGCTGTGTCAGCGCTGCGGCAGCGTCGAGCCTAAAAATGGTATTTACTAATGTACTTTAAACGACACTAGTGCTCGGCGACGAATGCGGCGTGAGCTGGAACTACACTGCGTCGAGAGTTTGACGTCGTATTCTCTAACGAAAAACAGCGACTAACTCGCCCACAACCTCGCTCACAGCCTCGATTCCTAATGTCAAATAAAACAGCTAGGATTTTAGACAAGGCTGTCCCGACGTCGAGCTCGTGGACGAACGCAGCGTCGAATGCGTGAATAAGAGAATAGCATAGCTGTTCAGCTAGATTGGCTACAACAGCAATCCCTCACGACTCATTCTTTAATTTTTTTTAATTAACGAGTTAAAGTTGCATACGAGTTAAAGTTACGAGTACATACAACGGAGAAGTGGTCGCAAGTAATTTTGTAACATGTGCCTAGTAGGTAAGCGGTCTATGTACTGTTGTAAGGGGATAAAAGTAATTGCCGGAAGGTTTTTCCTTAGTAAAGTGCTACAGGTTTTAATTTAACGTGTTTATTTCTATTTTCTGTACAGAAATTCAAAATAGGATAGTTATTAAAATTATACGCCGTAAGGGCTTGTCCATTAATCACATCATACTGTATAGGGGGAGGGGGATCAAGAAAAAAATCACCAATTATCACCATAGGGGAGGGGGAGTCATCGGACAAATCACGTGTAATTTTTTGTTACTTTTGAATCTGCTTAACAGCATTATAGCCAGTAAAAAAATCTTTCCTTTTTATCTTTTTAAATACTAAGTTTAAAAGTAAAAAGTATAAAAAAGAACATTTACTTCTGTGATGATTTCATAATATAAAATAACAAACTTCAGTTCTAATGTAAGAAAACATTGTGTACACGAGTCTTAATATATTTGCTGTCTTTGAATATTAATTAACCATCGTGTAAAGTAGTCTTTATAATTAAAAAAAATAGGGATAAAGCAATTGGATGACGTAGGTACTGGTTTTAAACGAAAAAAAAGAAGAAAGCGTAGATGAAGAATTCAAAAAGCACGAGACGGATCGCTGAAAATTATATCTGTACTAATTTAACAAGAATATTAAATAAAATTGTAAAATATTGTATAACTGGATTTGAATTTATGAAAAATCGGAAGTGGGAATAATCTACGAGCCAATAACTCCAATAAGGTAAAATTTATATGATTTGTTCTAGATTTTTTGTGCATATGAATTGCATACTATTATTACTATTACACATGTATATAGGTACATATACTTTTTATTTATGTACTTAATTTAAAGAGTACCTACATTACAGTACTTAAAAAAATATATTTAAATAAATATATTTATAAAATTTATTTACACATAATGATTATTTAACTACAGAAAAACAAACATACGATTTGTTTAGTGTAAAAATCATGAAGCATTTTCTAAGTTTTTAGTAACGAACGACCGATTTGTTCTGTTGTGATTTTTCGTTGCCTGGCAACGGCTGTGCGCCGTGCGCGCCCAGATTCCGCGCTCGCGGACCCAGGCGTTCTGAATACGAGTTAAACCAGCCATTTTATTTTTGCTTGTATGAGGAAATATACAAATCGGCAATTATTTAAGTATAATAACAGTAATATTTTGTTGTACGGCTTTATATTATAATTCATTCATCGTTACATAGAAACAAAAATCAACCATTGACAATTTTTTATCAATTCCGAAAAATCCTATTATTAAATAAATTAAGATTTTAATATTTATTTTAGTTCTTTGACACACGTTATTTATGGATAAAGCTAGACTAGATCATACAAAAAAATATTATATTGTGATGCTTTATTTTTTTAAATACATATTTACTTACCGATGCCAAGTTGGTAATGAAAACTTCCTGTGCACAGGATTTCTGGTCCGGTAATCTTAGAATAATAATTGAAAAAGATGATTCGCCATTATGAAATTAGTGTTTGAAAAATAAACTTATCTTTCTTGAACCTAATAGGTGAGAAGTGGCGGTCTACCAAAACGCCACATATTTTCATGGTTTTCACTAGTACCTAAACAAAAAATAAAATAATAAAATGTTTTTAATGAAATATTTAACGTTTCACATTACTTTGTTTTGTAAAATTACAAAAAGATAGGTATAGGTCGTTCATTAAGGTATTTCGTGAGTACTACTAGCCTTGATCTTTGAGAAGAAACAAAATCGAAATTTTATGAATTTTACTACTCGGAATTAAATCAGAGATAGTTCCGGTCAAAGCCTGCATATTACGCCTCAAATTGTTTTCCTCAAATTTCAAGAAAATCTATCGATAATCACAATCAGCATATTTGTGGATAATGTTGACATCATGTCCTTACAAATCTATTCTTTACTATTTGGCTTGTGTGGCATGGCAAATTGCATCGCAGGTTGGCGCTCAAATGTCTAAAACATTTTAAAGTCGAATCCAAGTAATTCTATTTTAACACCAAAGTCTTTTAAAATAAGTCAACAATGTTCTAACTTAACACTCCCCGCCACTTGCCGAAGGATCTAAGTTGCTTCTATAATTATATAGTACCTAGCAAAAAAAAAACATATTTTTATTTGTATGCAGGCACTCCTTTAAATATTCTTGAAATTAGACTTTATAAATCATGTAAACTATGATACATAAAAGGTACGAAATTTCGCATACATTGAAAATGTGCTCTAGCTGGATCGATTATTTGTTGGACTATATAAATGGACTCTAAGTTTTAAACATAATATATATTATCATATATTTCAGTTGTTTTACGCTAACAAGAGTTAGTTTTAATGATATTCCATAATAATGTTACCTGTTGCTATTGAAGTTATGTAACTTAATATTATAATTAATATTATAAATTATTGAGTTTTTATTATAACGAGTATATAACTGAATTAAGCATGATTATTCATTTGACCGTTGGAAAGGTTACGAATAATAAATTATAATATTTATTTGATTGGTGATCATCTTCGTCTATCATAAATGAAATATAATTTAGTACCTATTATGATAAGTTTCATTTTCGGTGCTCTTGTTAAATAATTATCTTTATATTAATATGATATAAGTAAAATGTGACACCTATTTTTTTTAGTAGTTGAATTATGAATACATTTTAATGCACATTTCATTATAAAGTGTGTAAAATTATTAAATAAATAACACGATGCTACGAGCCTAGGGCCATGTGTGTCCTCAGGGGGTTCATGTAATGTCTGATTGGAGCTATGTATGTTCCAAAGTAGTATCAGGCCAAGTGTGTCTGATTGGAGCTATGTATGTTCCAAAGTAGTATCAGGCCAAGTGTGTCTGATTGGAGCTATGTATGTTCCAAAGTAGTATCAGGCCAAGTGTGTCTGATGGGAGCTATGTATGTTCCAAAGTAGTATCAGGCCAAGTGTGTCTGATTGGAGCTATGTATGTTCCAAGGTAGGATCAGGCCAAGTGTGTGTGATTGGAGCTATGTATGTTCCAAGGTAGTATCAGGCCAAGTGTGTCTGATTGGAGCTATGTATGTTCCAAGGTAGGATCAGGCCAAGTGTGTCTGATTGGAGCTATGTATGTTCCAAGGTAGCATCAGGCCAAGTGTGTCTGATTGGAGCTATGTATGCTCCAAGGTAGGATCAGGCCAAGTGTGTCTGATTGGAGCTATGTATGTTCCAAGGTAGGATCAGGCCAAGTGTGTCTGATTGGAGCTATGTATGTTCCAAGGTAGGATCAGGCCAAGTGTGTCTGATTGGAGCTACGTATGTTCCAAGGTAGGATCAGGCCAAGTGTGTCTGATTGGAGCTATGTATGTTCCATGAGATTTTCAGGCCAAGTGTGTCTGGACAGAGCTATGTATGCTCTTTAGCTAAATCAGGCCAAGTGAGTCTGAGTGGGGCTATGTATGTTCCATGAGATTTTCAGGCCAAGTGTGTCTGGACAGAGATATGTAGGTATGTTTCTTAGCTTTATCAGGCCAAGTGTGTCTGAGTGGAGCTATATTGTTCCAGAACTTTAAAGAACTACGTTCCTTAAAAAAAATAAAAATGGGGTTACGTAGTGTTCTTAATAGGGTGAGCCGTGTTGACTCATGAGAGCCTGAATAATATTGTCGATGTTTCGAGGATATATCAGCCGAAATAATTCGAGGATATTTCGGCTTAAAAATTACCTAAGGTTAATTTGCACCTTATTAATTATTTTCGTTTATTTTTCGGGATTATGGACTGCGATGCGGATAATGTTAAACAAGAGAGACAGAGCCGAAAACGAAAGCTACATGCCGATGCCGGGCCACCATCGTCTCAAAGCCAAACGCGGCCGCAGCGCCGCGAGAAGGAACACTACGGCATGAGTACATCGTCATCGAGATCGAGAATCGGTACAGCGTCAGCAGAGTTGTAAAGAACCACAGCCAGAGCTATTCAATTTATAAGTTACTTAGATGGGAAGATTCAAATCCATAATGGAGAACAGAATAACAAAGGAGAGGTTGATAGCGTGTGTGAAATGATATGAGTGTATCTAAGAGCCAACCCATAGAGATTGTATCAAAACGATTATTTGGACACTGTTGAATTGATGTAGGTAAATTATTATGTATTCGGGTAAATTATAATGTAATCTCCATTCGTTTTACTGTTACGCGATGCCATGATAATATTGTAAGTTTTCGCCTCATTCACAGGATTTAAAAATATTGTACAGAGGTTCACTGGAGGCTCAGTGCTGTTTTGTGAGCGAAAATGTAAAATAGTTTGTCTCGACATCATTCTTTGTTATTAAGTTTGAGATATATTATATTATTGTATAATGTCTTTACAAAACTTATGAGAGTACTAAAATCATAATTACCTTAAAGTTCTTTAACCCTTTGAACGCCAAGAACCACAAAAGTAGCCGTGTGTTGTGTGGCGTGTATATTACATCTTGATGCGAGATGACAGGCGTTTAAAAGGAAAAACGTATTTAATTTTATACTTGTAATTAACCTTCTCGAATTATATCTTCTGATCTACTTCCAAATATTCCAATACCTCATATCGCATTATTCGAATACTGAAATCAGCCGAATATTCGAATTGGAAGCCCTAATCTGATCAAGAGATTTCATTCACTACAGCTACTTTCGAGACATTTTGTAATCTCGTATAAAATGCGCAGGTACTGTTGCAGTCTCATATCATGCCTCGAGAGCAAATGGTTACTAAAAAGTAAATTATCAACCGAATGTGATGATAGATTTTGTAATAATTTATTATTCAAAATAAGTTGATGTTGTACGTTAGTCTACAAAAAAAAAAATCCAGATTGATTAGTCTGATTCCTGTCTGAATTTTTGTCGTAGAATTTTACTTTAAGTTAAGTATTTTACTTTAAGTTATTGTACCTAAACTTGTTATAATATCTAAGAAAATATTAGGTGGTCTGTACGAGTCCTATGTTCACGTATGCATATGCACCAGGAGTTGCACTTGTACGGATGGCCGAATGTGATGATTTCATAATATAAAATAACAAACTTCAGTTCTAATGTAAGAAAACATTGTGTACACGAGTCTTAATATATTTGCTGTCTTTGAATATTAATTAACCATCGTGTAAAGTAGTCTTTATAATTAAAAAAAATAGGGATAAAGCAATTGGATGACGTAGGTACTGGTTTTAAACGAAAAAAAAGAAGAAAGCGTAGATGAAGAATTCAAAAAGCACGAGACGGATCGCTGAAAATTATATCTGTACTAATTTAACAAGAATATTAAATAAAAGTGTAAAATATTGTATAACTGGATTTGAATTTATGAAACTTCTAACATCTACTTCGTGAACAATCAAATGTTATCAAAAGGACTACTCAAGTTTACAAACAAAATTTACACGTCACTTTTGGTCTAAAACAGGCCAAAATTGTATGACATGATTAATCGACAAGCCCTAAGATGTCGGTCAAGTTCACGGAAGTTATAATATAGGTACGCGACCCCTAGAAAAGAATATAGGAGCATAGTACTACAACATCGAATGTTGGTAGGATGTGGGAGATTTTCTTACCGTATGTCACGAACTCGCTGTGTTTTTATCTATCAGCTCCCTGTACTCGTCTTGTCTTGGACAGGTAATTATTACAGGGTGCTTAGACAAGCCAATCGCTAACCGTTAATCGTCAATCGTAAACGAAAGGCAGCTACCTGTCTCTGTCGCTCTGATATGAAAGAGTGACAGAGAGGGAAAACTACGATAAGCTACTAAGCGCAAGTGATTGGCAACTTGGCTAAGCATCCAGGAAGCATTATCTCCGTGTTACGGCTTGGGAAAGTTTCCGTGCCAGTGGAGCAATTTTTGAACCTCACCGCGGTTTTTGTGTACGTAGTGACGATAGCGATGAAAGTGAGTAGTTAGTCAAAAATTGGGATATAATTATAGCCATCCATGAGTTTGAAAAATACATCGGATCTTAGACGAAAAATCAATGAGTGAGATTAAAGAATCGCAGCCTGTAAATCGTTACCACTTCAACAGTTTTAGCAAGTCAATGACCTTGACCATTTTCCCATTTCTGTCAGATAAATCTTGGTTAGGTAGGGCTCGATTTATTGATCTACACATTATTTTATTTAATACTAGGTTCATTGTACTGAAAAACATATACACCCGCGTCCAAAGAATATAGGTCGGATATAATTTTTCATAGAAAATACTATAAACATGCTGATTTAAAATACATAAAAAAATCAGTGAAATCCACTTGAATACGAAATAATATTGAAATTTCCCTGATTATTAATGAATAATCGAAAAAAATTTAACTTTAACGTCCGATAACTCTGAGGATGTAAAAATAGGTAATAATTATCAAAAAATCCCTTTCTCCATACATTTGGAGGTTTTATTAAACTCTCTTAAATATTGTGTGCAGTAACGAACATTTTAGGTTTTTTTTATTGGATGATTAATTCAGGAAAATTTTAATATAATGTGACGTTGAAAAGTATTCTACCTGTTGTGTAAATATTTGGAAACTCTTCGAAATCAGCCCGTTTGCAGTATTTTCTATGAAAAATGACACCCGACCGTATTCTTTGACCGCGAGTGTAGTAATGCATACAAATCCTTAAGTCCTCTTAAACCTACGAGTTCTGTAATTGCATTGCATTGTCAATGTAATTTGTAATGAATGGGCTAATCAATCGTTCTGAGAAAACCCAGATTTAAAGTGGATAAAGTTTTTTGCAATAAAAATGTCACTTAACGACCGCGAACGCTGGGATTGCTTTTTTAACCGTTTTCCAATAAACCCTCTTGATTATCCTTGCATGTAATTAACAACCACAATCCAGGCCGACTCAAACACTCCCTAATGAACGTCTTCTGTTTGTTTAATCTCGTATTCTTTTCGTATAGATAGGTACCTACTTACAAACACTTCAACAATGTTTTCAACCTAAATTGGCAAATTAAAAAAAAAAGTGCGTTCTTGCCTCCTTTACATTGTGTAGAACAGAAAATTCTGTCTAAAAAATACAAAAAGTGGGTCGAAGTCCAAGTTCATTGTGACCAACATTGCCAATTCGTTTCGCTTTTCGTGTAAGGCATTGTAGGTGCTTAGTGCTGCTTTGAATCGAGTTTAAAATAATCTTAAGCTACCATTTCTTTACTGAAATAAATATATATCATACGTATACTAAAGAAAAAGTTGTCGCTAAGCATTTAGCGTGAAGGTGCTGAAATGCCACCAAAACAGCAGACAAGAATTTCGTAAAAAAACATATTATCTAAATTAGATATAATACGTATGTCGCATTTTCGGTCACGGATTATGTATCAAGTTTATATTCCTATCAATCAACAAACCCTGGCCCTTTTTACGAGTAAGCAATTATAATAAAATCAATGTTTTAGAATTATAACTAACGTGAGACTGAAACGTATTAAAATATTATCGAACCGGGTTACTCACGTATTTAAGTCGATATTGCTCGATATGTTTCGACCCATTAAAAGCGTCCTCGTTCGGAGTTCTGGTTCGATAATATTTTAAAATCAATGTTTAATAAATAAACCATAATAAAAAATAGTAATTTCACGATCCTCCAGTTTCGTACAGGCATCGTCACATTCAACACGGTTTTACTCGTAATTTAGAATTATTGTGTACCTCTAAGGCTGTCGAAGCCCCGATATTTGCTATAATTGAACTCGTGGAATAACAGTGATGTTGCATTGTTGTTGTAAATTATCGACGAGCCTCCGTCTGAGCCCGGGCTTGTGCCGATTGATTACTTTTTAATGAGCGTTTGATGGGAACTCGCTGTTATTGGACTCCTTGTCAAGTATTCCAATTGAAGGAACGAGCTTGAGAAAATAACTAGAGCGGTTTCATTATCGTTCTGTCCATTATTTGATTTTTCATTCTTTGGCTAAGCTCTCTGGGAATGTAAACATAGTTAAATTATTACAGGTTTGTTCCTTAAAAAACCTGTAAGGTCAAATCTTTTTTTTTTCTGACAGATCTGAATGCTTAGCCAAGTTGCCAATCGCTAACGCTTAGTAGCGTATCGCAGTTTTCCCTCTCTGTCACTCTTACATATTAGTGCGACAAAGACAGTTAGCTGCCTTTAGTTTACGATTGACGATTATGCTTCAGCGATTGGCAGCTTGTCTAAGCACCCTGACCACAGAGCGCGGAACGCATCCAGTGTGGCAAGGCGTAAAAGTCTATCTGTCGCACCAAAAAAACCAAGATTTTGCGGTGTTCAACGGTATCCGTAATTATTAAACTGAAAATAAAGAAAATATTAATTATACTTAATAGCTTTAACAAGTTAATCTTAAAAATATCTCCTCCAATGGGCCACCCTGAATGCTACGTCCAATAAAAATCAGTTAATACTTTCATTGCGGACGAGTGCTACGCGCTACGCTCGTAGCCGATCCCGTGATTTTTCCGCTTCGTAGCGAAAATGGACCTCCCACAGAGAACTCCCCTCGGGAGTTCCCCGCGCTCAAAGTGTTAAGATTAGTAGAGATGTTGTTCGGTGGGCCTGATGATTGAGTTTCTATCGTTTATCAAGACTAGTGTATTTTTCGGCTCTTCGCGACGGAAGACGATAAAAGCCCGGTCATCATAGGCTTAGTGACTGGCACACATTAGGCCATTACTTCCTGATAATGTTCCAAGTATACAGGGTGATCGGAAGACCGATGCAAAGCTTTAAGGTGAAGTGAGTATAGACCATTCAGAACCATCTAAGCCATGGTTGTCTTTGACGAAGTCTGTCAATTTTTTTAAATAAATTAATGAAATAAAATAAAAAATACTACGCACGTTTATCGTTTAACTTGGTCAAAAATTTAATTTTAAACTTCGGTGTATTTTGGCCAAAAACATTAAAACTACCGTGTAAACAATGTAACAAAACAATAAAAGCTTCTGTTTCATAAAAGTTTTTTTTACTTCATGATCCAAAATTGAAAATATTAAAATACCATTTTTAACATCATAAAAAAAACTAATCGTAATATTTTTGTTCAAGGGTAAGGCCGCGGATTTTGAAGAATGTGACACAGACATAACATAAAAAAATACGTTACGTTACCATAAAATGCAACGAAAGTTACTATAAAGCTCAGGCCATACTGGTAGGAACTCTGATTAAATAAAGGACGTAAAATCCGATTTACGTCCGAGGTGAAAAACCTTGGTCTAATAATAGATAGCAGCCTGACTTGGATTCCGCAGGTGTCAGACGTTTGTCGTAAAGTTACCAACATGCTGCGGTCTTTCTATCGGTTTAAAAATTTTCTTCCCGTTAGCACGAAGGTGCTTCTCATTCAGTCGCTGGTGTTGCCCGTCATTGATTATGGGGATGTGTGTTACTCGAATATTACTCAAGAGTTGCTTAATAAACTAGATAGGCATCTTAATAATTGCATTAGGTTTATTTTTGGGCTCCGTAAATACGACCATATATCCTCCTATCGTCGTAAACTGAATTGGCTTCCCATCCGTGAACGTAGATCTCTCAGAATGCTTTGCACCCTCCATACTATATTATTCGACCCGGCTGCTCCCGGTTATCTTAAATCTAAATTTCTTTTTGTAGAACCTCGCCCTGGTTGCGAGTTACGCGCTTCCCGTAGTCATAAACTATCTGCTATTTTTCACCGCACTGGTTTTATGTCCAACTCCTTCGCCATTCAGGCAACTCGTCTTTGGAACGATCTCCCTCTGCCCCTAAGGCAAGCACAGAGCAAATTCTCCTTCAAACGCAAGTTACGTAAATACCTTTCCAACAAGCTCAGTGATAGATGATCTGTATATTCGTTACTTATACTTGGGTACTTTATTTATTTATCTATGTATGTATATGTAGGTTTATTTATATTTATATGTGTATGTGTATTTGTTAAACCAATGTAGTAGTGTTGATTTGTGTTTCTTATTTCTTTTCAATGTTGACAATCCTGCACCTAATACAAATTTCTGTTTGGACCAATGGTTGACTGGTAGAGAATGTCATAAGGCATTAAGTCCGCCATTTGTACTTTTTTCATTGATTGTGCAATAAAGCTTAAATAAATAAATAAATAAATAAAAACAAAACATATTTTTATCGCTAAATACTTGTTTAAATCAAATATAATAATCAACCCATATAATGTAATTTCTCATACTTAGTAATTACTTAAATTAACAGTATTTACAAATGTTTTAATGCCATAATCTTTGGAACTAAATAGACTAAAATAAATCACCATAAATGCTTAAATGGAAAATGAACTGTTATTAATTAACACTAATAAACGCGTTAATAATTATACTGTATTTAATTAGCCCTAGGGGGTAAAATTACCCACTGGAAAAAGCTGATTACTTCTAAAAACGCAAATCAAAATACCTAAATAACAAAATAATTTGATTTGTTTCGCAAACACTTTTTACAGTATGCTGTCATTCAAAATCTAATAAAACTCATTTAAATTAGTAAATTTCTGTGTCCACATCCCTTTACCACATATTTTCGTTACGTAACATAAAAAATACGTTACGTTTTGTAAAAATGTAACGTATTCGTAACACAAGTGTAACGTATATTTGAAAAAAGGTTGATTATCTTGGTAAATAATTGCAATCTGAACATAATAGTACATGCTACTGACGTTTAAAACTAAACCCTTTCGCATGAAAAAACAGCCGTTTAATAATAATCACTACTTACCATGAAAATCACACTACCACTTTAGACGTTTTTTGCTAAAACTTTCGCAGCGTGCACTGTGACAAACATTTGTTAGCGAATTAATGGGAGTGAGTGCGCTTATGGGTGTCGCCCTACAAGAATAAGAGTTGTTAGTGTCGATAAACAAATTTCTACCAACATTGGCTTAAATATGACCTTAAAAAAGCGTTACGAAAGTATCGTAACGTAAGTTTGGAATTGGTGACCCAAAAAGTAAAGGGAAAGAAAACAGTAAAATTGTTCACATATCATAAGTCCTTAATGAACGAAGCAATCGTTTATCATTATAATTTGGTTTAAAAACAAACATTTAATGCTGACAAGTCTAATAATATAAAAAAAAGGTTTTAAGTACTCGTAGTCGAAAAAATTACTCGACTTTCGTTACGTTTTTGGCAGAAATATTTATTTATAAATTTTAAATAAAGAGCTAAATTAGTTATTTCATTTGATTACATGTAACTGAGCATAGGGGAATATTTTAAAATTGATCAGAGTTCTCTAGATGTTATCAGTTTTTTTTTATGAGCAAGACAAATTTTAAGCTCCGAATTCGTCAAAATCCGCGGCCTTACCCTCAAACCAGTTAGAAAACATACATAATTATCGCTTTTTCATTTGAGGTACCATTTACGCAGATATCTTATTTACCAGTTATTGAAATCAGGACTTAAAAACTGTAACCAATCACCCTGTATAACGTGTGAGGATGACTCAACAATTAAGACAAATAAAATAAGGAAGACAAATACTTTAATATGAGTAATTTCATTTTTGATACAAGCTTTTATCGCTGAGTGCACTTTCTTTAAATTCAAATGAAATATTCAAATGAAATTCTTTGTAGCTAAAATTTATCAAAACCAAAGGAATTATGATAGTGGCTGAGGACGCGGCATTTCAAGTTTGACTGAAAACACCGACTCGCTCACGATTAATGAGCGATTGGAACGACATCTGTTATCAAGATTCCGTACTAATGAGAAACGAAAACATTTCAACCAATATTTTTACATTTTCGACAATCGACGTCTAAATGATCGTTAATGTAAAATTATTCGGTTTTTATTTCCTTTTAAAGTTTCTTAATATGAATAACTCATTTTGTTCCATTATTAGATATTTTGACCATAAATTTTATACTAATTTTATATCATTTATTTTGTGTACTTACAATTTATATTGGATAATAATAAATAACTGATAGTGTTCTTACTAAAATTTAAAGACTACTAAACAGAGCTCGTAATTTTCGGGCCGAAGAAAACATCAATTTGACGTCACGCTGCATACTTATAGGTTTTTAAATAATTGTTATGCATTAGTCGTAATCATTTTATGATATGCAATCGAGGTAAGTAATTGTTTGCGTGTAGGAAAATATGTATGTTACCTACCTACATGATAAAATGTTAATGTAACTATTTGCTTTTTTTTATTGGAGATCTATATATTTTATTTTATTTAGTGGCATTGTTACCACCTTCCAAAAATTAAGTAGTACTCAGAATTCCGTCGAAGCTCGTCATCCGTTTTGCTTTATATCCTATGAAGAGAAATTCTACATTATCTTTGTTTTCATGCATAACGCAATATTTATAAAAAAATAAATGAAACATTATGTATTTATGTCGTAGGTGTGTACATTTATTTTTCTCCGCGTCAATAAATTATTTATTTATATTGTACTTGCTTCAATGACTGACGACTAACGATTAACGATAGCAATGTTAGTTAGGTACTAGGTATTTAAAATCAGTTCGCAGGCTTCGTCAGGTAGGTACAAACATCCGCCACAGACTTAGTAAATATGACATTAGACTAATTACAAAAGATAAAAAATGTATCTGATGTATAAAAAGTGCTTTTTACTTATTAGCACTTTTTTTATTAAAGCACCATTTTGTAGGAGGAAACATTTGAGAATACAGAGTGTGTGGTAAAGAGGGGATAAAGCATAAAAGCAGATACCTAACCAGGACCCCCTCGTTGTCACCCATGGTGAAGCGAAGTCACCCAGGGCCTGCCGGCCGGTAAGAACAATTGCAGAATTCATTATTAACTGCGACAGATTTTTCATGTAAAATATTTGAATTCAAAAACATTCAAGAAAGTGTTCCTTTTTCATGAACCGGGAGTACTAGCGGCTCGGTAGTCCTTCTTATGGTGTATTTTAAATGGGCGAATAATTAATCCAGCTATAATATCTGATACTACGAATCTTACTTATAAGATAATAATTTCGTTAAATTTTGTTGTTAATTAGGTGTAATGATTTTTCTAAAGTGCAACCCAGCTGCAATGTATACCGTCCAACTGACATGACACTCTTATATCGTTTAGATACTTATGTCTTGGTTAACCCTCTGCCAATGACGGTCACGTGACATGTGTCTTATTATCAATACCATAAAGTTGAAAATACGTCTGTGGTCTGTGGTGCGTCACCTCAGTTTTTTTTTTTTTTTTTTTTTATACCACGTCGGTGGCAAACAAGCATACGGCCCGCCTGATGGAAAGCAGTCACCGTAGCCTATGGGCGCTTGCAACCCCAGGGGTGTCACATGCGCGTTGCCGACCCAATAAGAACTTGTACACTCCTCTTTTGAAGAACCCCATACTGTAGTCCAACGGGAAAACCTCGGCAGGGAGCTCATTCCACAGACGGACCGTCCGCGGGAGGAAGTTCCTCTGAAACCGCACGGTGCGCGACCATTTAGGTTGCAAGGTGTGAGGATGAGCGCCCAGTCGGTGGCGAGCGGTGCGATGATGAAAAGTGCAGTTGCAGAGGGTTAATGTGGCTACCAGTGGATGCAAAACATTGCCTGCTCAATTATTTTGTATGAAAAAAAACTTTAATTTCCTAAAGAAATATATGTAAACAGGTTCCCTAGGTCCGTTAGTAGTCGCCCGTATCAAATACACACGCTGTATACTACTTAGTTAGTTTCAGTTCGTGATAGCTTAGTCCTCGGCTACGTGATAGGTACCTTACAAAACTTTCTTAATCTTGATTTGGTTACGTCTCTGAACATTACGCTTAATTACAATTGAGTTCGACGGTAACTTCAAAGCCAAGATTATTTGCAAGGATTATGCCTGAAAATCGTAACTTTTCATTAAAGCTAATTTGACAGTCGATGAATTTTGAAGCCTTGAAATTTGTTTTGGGTACTCATAATTTAAACGCTGATTAAATTTAATTACTTAGTATGTGGCCTAGTAATGCTCAGGAAATAAGTAATGGTTTTTTCCCTTAAATAATATTCAAAAATAAGCTCTGAAAACAACTCTTGCCATATGCTGCCGGTTCATATGCTTGAAATAGGTATGATAGTACCTTGTTTATTGAAATAGAGAATACACGCCACAATATACAAAACACGCCTTAGAAATGTATAATATTACCAGAAAAAATTGGGTTATTTTGAATTTGACATCAAAAAAATACCTATAGGTACCTACACAAAAGTAATTGATGAAAAATAGATTTTTCACAAAATTCTCCATACGAAACGCCAATTTCATAGGTAAGGACCTAATATTTTAGCAAGCGGCCCAAGAATAATTTCACATTATTTTTAAAAATGAAAATAAACAACTTAAAAAATATATTGTAACATGTTAGACAAATCGACCTAATCTCACGGTAAGCTCAATGAAGGCTTGTGAATGAAATTATCAACATTTGGGTAAATCCACAAGACTGTAACAACAGTTACCAAATCTTTTGCATTTTCCTACATTAATTACCTAAGTATGTAGATTGAAGACTTCATATATCTGCCTATAGGATTAGGCTAGACGGAAAGTTCACTTGGATTCATTAATATAGGAACACACAAAAGAATTGGTAACTGATGTTACAGTACTTATTGTGGATTTACCCATTTCAGTGAACGTAGACGGTGATTTAATTTTCAATAGCGTACGGTCGTCTCCAAAAATATATTAACGATTTTGATCCTTATGCCATGGGAATACGTTCTGAAATATATACATATTTTTAGCCATCACTGTACATATAAAAATCGCTTTCAAAGGAACCAACAGGAATAAATTGCCGAGTGGGCGTTCGCGTATTACTCACTCCACGTTATTTCCATGGATTGCCGAAACGTGAGTCGAAGGGATACGCGAACAAATATGAGTGGAGCCTTTAAACACGTAGAACATTCATATGACGGTTAAAAACTAGCGTGACTACCATGAGCTGGCGTGGTATAATTAACGCGGACTAACTTTCTATTCATCTCGCTCGTGCTGGCGTATTAGCGTGAGCGAGCCGGATAGAACGAATAACGCCGCGGCATCTGGGAGATTCAGAATTCGTGCGTTGCCAGTTCAAAATAAAAAATGCGGTACTTAAATTGCATTATTTAGATCAGACTTTGAATTAAAGTTAGGGATCAGTATCTCATCATAGTTATAAAAGTGTTCATAATGTTCGTATTGTCAATTTATGATGATCACTACACAGTATAAAACAAAGTCGCTTTCTCTGTCTCTATATCCTATATGTATGCTTAAATCTTTAAATCTACGCTACGGATTTTGATGCTGTTTTTTTTAATAGATAGAGTGATTCAAGACAAAGGTTTTAGTATCATTAATATCATTATTGTACCCGTGCAAAGCCGGGGCGGGTCGTTAGTAACATTATATTTGTAAGTACATTTTTTTATTAGTAAACTATGCGAAGGAATATGTTGTGTGCGTGACTTTATAGTATGCGCAGACGTATATGGCACAATTCAAGATAAAACGTAGGTATATTAAACACTTTTGTCGATATTTTGGTTTAACTACTAAGAATGGACTCTTCTACATAATAATATTTTGCAAAGTGTAGGGAATACGTTCCACCAGGAAACTTCTCGGTTGGCAGTCGAGCCACTATTAGGTCAATTTGTTTGACTATTTGAATGGTTTCTTTTATTGCAGCCACAGATTTGTAACTAAGATAGCCAATATCTACCCTATAAATCGGATTAATGATAGAACCTTAAAAAATAATCTATGGATAAGTTGTGGATAAGTATAATTAGTCGCTAAGGGGTTATGGCAGCAATGAGTATTTTTTGATTAAATAAATAATAATAAATAAATATCTTGGGACATCATACACAAATCGACCTAGTCCCACGGTAAGCACAATTAAGGCTTGTGTTGTGGGTACCTATCGACGACATATACACGGTGGAATTTAATCGGTGAACAGGAACCCATTTTTCTAATTCAGTAATCGATGGCGGTCACGTTTATGTAGTACTTAAGTGGAACCAAGTTTTTTTTTTTAGCATAACAAATTTTTATGTTGAAATTAAACTTTAATTTAAATTTATTGTCACCCTACTAATGGTTTAGTCTGAAAAGTTTAATACCTCTTTTCAAACTATCAGCCATGCATCGCTCTTATTTTACATAGGAATAGAGTCTATCGCAAAAATTAAAGCATGTGAGTGGTTATTGCTCATTTATGTTTTAAGTTTCTATGGCTGATAGTTTGAAAAGAGGTATTAAACTTTTCAGACTAAACCATTAGTAGGGTGACAATAAATTTTAATTTCAACATAAAAAAAAATTATGCTAAAACAAAACTTGGTTCCACTTAAGTACTACATAAACGTGACCGCCATCAATTACTGAATTAGAAAAATGGGTTCCTGTTCACCGATTAAATTCCACCGTGTATAATAGATAGATACATATAGATACTTAAATACATAGACAGCCATGACCAAGGAACAAATATTTGTGATAAATAAATACACAAATAATGCCCTCGCCGGGATTCGAACCCGGAACCTCCGACTTCGTAGGCAGGGTCACTACCAACTAGGCTTCGGAGGCGGTATGATGGGATATGATTATGTACCTAAAATACTTTAAATCAGTGCGATTTAAGGAAAAAATATTATACTCGTACCAAACTCTATTGGACAAAAAGTAGGAGTGACAAACATGATATTGAACACGTATTTCTATACCCACCTACCTCATCGTCATCATCATACTAGCCGAAAGACGTCCTCTGCTGAACATGGGCCTTTCCCAAAGATTGCCACAATGATCGGTCTTGCGCCACCCGCATCCACCTACCTAACCTACCTAAAATTTAAAAATACCTATATTATCCGATCTCAATATTATATACGCATAATATTTAATATGCCATGTAATAGTACATTACTATAGAGGACGGGAGACGAAGGGTTACAGGCCAAGTAGATATATCTGGCCGAAGGAACTGAGGCCAGATAGGAATACGCGGCCTGTAACCCTGTTTCTCGCCGAGATTTGTACAGTGCTTTTCTCAAACTTGCCATGAAATAAAATGAACTGATTTCGCCGAACCATACTATTTGATTTGAAAATAAACCAGTACAGTATCGTACAACTTTAAAAAAAAAAACATTCGCGCCTAATTTTTTTTTAATCTGTTTGAGGTATCCTTTTACCTGGTGGTATAGACCAGGGATCGGAAACCGTTATTATTTTCAAACCGTTACCATCCGTCAACCCCAAACCATAATCATAAAGTTTTTGTTCTCATTAACCGATACTTCTTAATGTTCTTTGACGGAACGCTTAATGGCCGATTCTGTTCTCAACGAACGGAATAATAACGGTTTTCCTAATTCTGTTGTAAGAGATGAACTGTCATGTCATGTTCTTCTTATAAAGTTTCCGTTACGGTTAATGTTCTTTCAAACGTTTTTGGCCGCGAACGCTACGTTTAGTGTTCTTGGGAACGGAATAATAGTGGTTTTCCTGTCAAAATTGATTTGAACAAATAGACAATCACATGTGGTGCCTATTCTCCGATTAATCGAGATTGAATGTCGTATGGCTTGTATAAGGAAAACGTATTGAAATGACGTTTCGTGTCGTTTACTATTTTAATATTTATGGATACTGGAATAGAGATCCACTAGAATTTTAAAATCTGTTCCAAATTTAAACGCATAACCGAACGTAGTTAAGGAAAAAGGACCCAATACACTACAATCTGCCAATTTGTTTTAAATCCTATGTCAAAAGGAAAAGCCATCAATTTAAGTGACAAAGTGGCACCTTTTCGTTCACCTTTTCACCGCCACGTCAAAAAATAAAAGCGAGCAACACACGCCAAGCAACAAATTGCATGTAAACAACTAACTCAACAAAGTAAGTATCAGCTTCGTAGTGTTAAACGAACATATATTTTATCAGTTATATCAATTCATTGGCGGCGAAAAAATGTCCTTACCTACTGTTATCAGAAGGTAATGTTATGATTACAGTCACGTTAATTCCTATAGCAAGGCTAGCATATCTTGTGTTTAACATCAACTTGCCGCCACACTTCTCTTTTTAATGTATACAATTGAAAAAAGACGCGTAGCTGCGAGTTGCTTGTTAATGCAGATTTCTTTAAGTTTGGCAACAGAGTGTGCAATCTGTCACCAACCTCTTTTGAGAAACTGAACTTGCTTTTCAAAAGAGGTCGATAGATCTGAGTCCGTAGCTATGTTAGCTAACGTGCCAATCGCTACGCTACGCTGAGCAGGTAGTGTATCGTAGTTTTCTCTCTGTCACTCTTTCTTATTGGTGTGACGAAGACAGTTGAGTTTCGTTCGCGACTGAATGTTAGCGATTGGCATATTGGCTACACAACCTGTTCGTTACAAAAATAGCTAAATATAATCATTTCATCGCCAACACAGTTAACTAATGTGTCTTGATGTTTTATGAATAAGGCAATTGGACTGGATGCGTGTAAGAGTTACGAATAAATGCAATGTCATTTGCAGAAACCAATAAACTAACATGTTTTACCACAAAAATCAACTATATTCCAAATAGCTGACTGGTGAGTCGTGAGACTGGTGACTTGCTTCAACCTTTTCAACGCCACGTAAAACTATAAAAGCTAAATTTGAACTTTAAGTCTTTGGCGTTGAAACTCTCTTGTTAATCAGTACCTACCAATATATCAGTCATTGTCCAATCTAATTGAAACCTTGTGGACGGCGATAACGGTTATGTTTGTTACACTGTTTCAACGCCAAAGACCGATATACAAGTCACAGATCAATAGAGACCTAGTCGCACTTGCTTATAGTTTTTGACAAATTCCTTTGTGACACTTTGGTGGCGTGGATGGAGTGACAGCTGCTGTTTTTGCCGTGGCATTGAAAAGGTTAGTGTTATGATTCAGTGCGACAATAATGTCGCCGCGAGATAGATTATCCATCTCCCTTTTATTCATATTGTTGGTAAAAGATAGAAAATCTATACATGTAGCGATAACATACTGACATAGCAATCATGTGCTAAGCGTACAGTATAGTTCGAGAAATATAAATTGAACGTTTATTTTTACTATAATGTAGGTAGAAAGTTACCAATTTATATTTCACGAACTATACTCTCAGTCGTCGTATGTCAAGTTCTTAAATTGATGCCGTTCTGATCGTGTCACTAAGTAATTTTTTATAGTTAGCATATAGTATAGCAAGATAGTAGTTAGAGCAACACACCCAAAGAAGATGTTGACGAAGGCTTAAATGAGCAATATAAAATAGACAATACAACAAATTACCAAAGTTGATATACCTAGTTGACCCCAGTTAAAATGACGAATCAAGAATGGGTGACAAAGACAGATCGGGACCAATTCAAGATTTTAAGAAAAAACAATTGAGACGTCACTGAAAATAAAACTAAGGCTGCGTTTCACCAAACTTTTATTCGAAGAATAACGCTTTCTCTCAGATATATATGTAAAGTAGCGGCATCGTAAGAAGTCGTTTTTGACAGCTCACAATAGTGTTGTGAAACGCTCGATTTTACCGTCGTAAAATTTTCAGTCAAGTGCGAAAGGGCGTTAGATCTGGTACTTGCCATTGAAAAAGTTTAATTAAAAAAGTGTTAGGTAATCCGAATTAAAAAAGTGTTTGGTAATCTTACTTAGAATCATTAGCAGGCAGCGAAACTTTGGAGCCGGTGACGTCATAATGACGTAAAGTCGCATTTAGGTAAGATGTTTTATAGGACGGATAGGACGTGACCTCTATAAGCAAAATTCATAGCAAACCACTCCCAACCCACGTTGGCAAACTTGCGTGCTGCTAGCTCAGAGTGCAATGTAGATATGCCAAATAGAGAAATGCCGTAAATACAGTATATAAACTCACTAAAACCATTTATTAAAATCAGAGCACATCTAGGTGATAAATAACGTAGTGGTATATAAATTATTATTCTACGAAAAATAAAATTATACGTGATTTTATAATTGAATTTGTAATTATTATGTGCTTACTATTATTTTAACATAATTTTAATTTTTTATTTATTTTTATGATGTAACTAGTAAGTGATTTGGTGTTAATACTAGCTTATGTGAATAAATACATTGAATTGAATAACAATTATGACATTTATCTGGTTGTCAAGTTCCACACAGTCTGTAAAGCCGCGTATCCACCGGGCACACGGGCTCGCGAGGACCTGTCGAAACCATGACAAACTTTTAGAAAATATGTGCGTACCTACTATTATAGCAATTATTCGTACCTCCATAAAAAAAGGTTTACTTATTTATTTCGATTGACGTATCGGTAAATTGCAGCAACAGCAGTAACATCACTATTCCGTTCAGGCAACAATGAAGTTTGACATTTGCTCCATTATACCAACTGTCAAATTTTTACAGAACTTCATGTGCAAACAAACGTCAAAAACGACTTCTTACGATGCCTCTACTATAGTGCTAAAGTACTATGGAGATTTGACATGACTATTCGAAAATAAGCGTTATATTTCGAATCAAAGTTTGGTCAAATCGACTAAGTGAAACACGTACACGGTCCAGAATCGAAATCTTTGATAGAGTTAACTGGGTTGGCGTGTGTACCTACTAAAAACTAAAAAAGGAAAAAGACTATATATATTAATATTTATTTATTCGTGGTTAGCTTGGTCTTCCACATTCCAGCGTTTCACCGCTGCCGCTGGAGTCAGCATATGAGTATATGACCGCAGCCGATCTGATGATAACGAGTACTTTTGCGCACTGAGGTTGCAACGCAACAAATACTCATCACTGCTATCTCAAAGGGAAAAGGATTCTTGCTATATCAAAGGGTTCCAGGATGGCTGGCACATACGCGGGTTAGGTCCTCTGGCATGGCATCTTCCACTTTCTTCTATGCTGGTATACCAAGGCATCCATTCAGGTGTCTTAATATCAAAGGATCCATGGTATCTAAAGGCTGTGGAACACGGCACCTCATTAGTTTGATTTGAGCGATTAAGTATGAAACACCATTATATAAGTGATACGTAGGCTTAGGACTTTTCATAGCATATCGTGGTTCAAAAAAAAAAATCCTAATAAAATCCTTGGAGCCGCTATGTGTAAAATTTGCGAAGTCAAAGTATATTGTAATATTAAATATAATGATTTATACCTACTGTCACATCGTTACTGAATTAATTTTATTCGAACGTAATTAATTTAAAAAACGAACTTGATTTCATAAAAAGTGCATACGAAATTAGTTACCTATATCAGAAACCATAAAAAAATTAGACTATTATTTAGTGTTCAAAACAAACTAGAAAAAGTCTTAAATCGGAAATAGTGATGAAAATGGCGAAAGTATCATGTTGTTATTCTCGAAAGGTTCGAATCTTTCGTATAAATTACATGTAACTTCCGAACAAGAAACAAAACTGACGTTACCTTTGAAGTAAATAGACTTCACTTCACGTTGATATCACATAGAGCATAGATTAATGATTCCAATTTATAAGTATTTTATCATAATTAATAATTTAAACTGTTTCAAACTGTTTCTTGTCAACTGATATTGAGATTTAGTCTGAGCAAAATGAAAAGTCACGTGTTTGTACGAGAGCCAATACATTCGGAGTATCATAACTCAATAAAATAATGCGAAAAAAAAAGTATTTTACTCGTAAAACACTGAAAGATGCGAAAGGTTAAATCATAGCTCTGTAACGAAAGATGATACTGTATTTTTGTTCTTTCGTGTTATTTTCATACCTAATCAGAACCCTGATTTCTATGACATAATGTAGGTACCATAATAAAGAAATACCACGATACCTCGAGAACAAGACATTAACGACGTTTATTTTTGACACACAAAAGAACTTAAAGATAAGACTAAGATTAAGGACCGGACAATTTTTTGGTGAGTTCAAAGGATGTCACAAAAAAAATCATAAATTTATTCTCACTAACTTTTACCTGTAGATGTGTAATGTACGTGATAAAAAAAATCAAGCTTTCAATATAAATTTACTTAATGCCACTCAAGGAATAGCTTAGGAGTAAACGTAAAGTCAAACTTGCACTATTTTTTTTCCAAGACACCCAATCGAAAAACCTTCTTGGCTTATGATCGGACTAGTATCTCATTTCAACTCTAAAGTAAGGAGTAAAAGGTGCATAGCTTCCTGTTAAAGATGAAATCTCCAAAAATTCTCGAAAAACTATTTTTTTTTTAAACGTTCGTAGCTCAGGACTGATGCGGCTGAGCGAGAGCGAGAGGGGCGGGGTGAATTGGTGTCATGCATAATATAGCAAGTGAGGAAAAAATACTACTATTTTAGTAGTTATTTCGGTCATCCGATCTTAGCCGGGTGCCGGGTGTACCTTAAGTCGTATAAGTCGACCAACGTCAGTTTTGTTTTTTGTTTGGAAGTTACATGTAATTTATACGAAAGATTCGAAACGTTCGAGAAAAACAACATGATACTTTCGCCATTTATCATCAAAGACCGATCTAAAACTTTTTCTAGTTTGTCTTGAACCTAATTGTCTAGTTTTTTTATGGTTTCTGATATAACTAATTTCGTATTCACTTTTTATGAAATCAAGTTCGATTTTTAAAAATAATTACGTTCGATCAAAATTAATTCATAACGATGTGACAGTAGATATAAATCATTATATTTAATATTACAGTATACTTTGACTTCGAAAATTTTACACATAGCGGCTCCATGGATTTTAGAACCACGATATGCTACGAAAAGTCCTAAGCCTAATTATAATATTGCGGCAGCAAAATATTTGGCCAGCGTTGGGATCACGCAAAATAGGCACGTTAGATGTCGAGTGTCGAGTTGCGGAAAATGGCGAGAATACAATATCAAACAACCGGCCAAGACCATGTCGGGCCATGCTCAGTATAGGGTTCCGTAGTTATTCGAAAACGGCTGGGCCGATTACGTTCGAAATGGTTTTATTTTTAAACCCACAGCCCAACAAAGTTTTTATTCTACCACTTTGTTAGCATAATTAATATGTATACCTGTACCAAATTCTAGTACTAACGGCCACTGAGCTATGCTGCGGACAGACAGACGGACATGGCTAAACTATAAGGGTTTTTTGTTTACTACGAAATCCTAAAAATAGCGCATGAGGAAAAAAACCGGCCAAGTGCATGTATATCCATGCTCAGTATAGCGTTCCGTAGTTGGTCGAAACTGGCTAGACCAATTATGTTCAGGATAGTTAGTATTATCTATCAGCGTTCTTTAAGCCAAATATGTAAGATATTTTTCATATTTTTCGAAATAGTGAATTTGGAAAATACCTTTACTCTTTTTGAAATACGTACCTATTCACGGATACCCCACATTGTATTCACGTGTAGAGGAGGAACTCCAATAGTTTTTTTTTGGATATTTATTATTCGAGTTTGTCGGCTTAACTAATATGTATACCTACAACAAATTGTAAATGGTCACTGATCTAAGCAATGGGCGGACAGACAGACGGACAAACGCACGAAACGATAGATGACTACTGATAGAGCGCTGGCACACTCTAGTACCATGCTAAGAAGAGTATGCTGACAGATAGACAGACGGACTAACGGACAGACAAACGGACATGGCGAAATTATAAGGGTTTTTTATTTTTTTATTTTAACTTTGCCCGATCATAACTAGTTTTTTTAACGAAAAAGTGTTAACGCTTTCACAGCCAGTAACAAAAAAGCTCGTTTAAATTTGAATTCTAAAATGTTGTTAACAGAGTTCTTAATCACAATTGCGGAAATAACGCGTAATTTATTTTTATTTTTTGTTACTGGACATTGTTTTTTTTTTGTGATTATTAAGAATTATTTCTATGCCTAGACGAATCCAAGGATAGATGGACGGAAAGAAGGATTAACCAACAGATAGATAGACAGTCAGACGGACGGACGAACAGACAGACTGTAAAAGTACTTACACCCAGAATAATTAAAAAGGCAATCATTTCAAGTAATATCCGGTCGAAATATGTTTCTTTGCAGAAATAAACGGGCAGACAAACATACAGACAACGGATGGACAGATGAACAGACAGACAGACAGACAGACAGACATACAGACAGACAGACGTACATGGCGAAAATGTAAGGGTTCCTAATTTACTACAGAACCCTAAAAAGTACTTGCAGCCAGAATAATTGAAAAGGCAACCATTTTAAATAATATCCGGTCCGTGTGTCCAACCGTTTAGTTCTTTGCAGAAATAAACGGACACACGGACGGACAGACATACAAACCGACAGACAAACAGACGGATGGACAGATGAACAGACAGACAGACATACAGACACACAGACAGACAGACAGACACACACACACAGACATATAGACAGAAAGACCGACAGATGAACAGACAGACAAACAGACAGACAGACGGAAAGATCGACAGATGAACAGACAGACAGACGGACAGACCGTCAGACAGACAGACGGAAAGATCGACAGATGAACAGACAGACAGACGGACAGACCGTCAGACAGACAAACAGACAGACAGATGGAAAGCCCGACAGATGAACAGACAGACAGACGGACAGACCGTCAGATAGACAGACAGACAGACACACAGACAGATAGACAGAAAGATCGACAGATGAACAGACAGACGGACGGACAGACCGTCAGACATACAGACAGACGGACAGACCGTCAGACAGACAGACATTTCAAGTAATATCCGGTCGAAATATGTTTCTTTGCAGATATAAACGGGCAGACAGACGGACGGACAGACAGACGGACCGACAGACAGACAGACAGACGGACATGGCGAAAATGTAAGGGTTCCTAATTTACTACAGAACCCTAAAAAGTACTTACAGCCAGAATAATTGAAAAGGCAACCATTTTAAATAATATCCGGTCGAAATATGTTTCTTTGCAGAAATAAACGGTTGGACACACGGACGGACAGACATACCGACCGACAGACAAACAAACAGACGGATGGACAAATGAACAGACAAACAGACATACAGACACACAGACAGACAGACAGACACACAGACACACAGACAGAAAGATCGACAGATGAACAGACAGACAGACGGACAGACCGTCAGACATACAGACAGACGGAAAGATCGACAGATGAACAGACAGACAGACGGACAGACCGTCAGACAAACAGACAGACAGACAAAGGGATGAACGGATGAACAGACAGACATACATACATACAGACAGACAGACATTTCAAGTAATATCCGGGCGAAATATGCATGTTTCTTTGCAGAAATAAACGGGCAGACAGCAGAGTTGGGCATTTCGTAATCAATTCCCGATTACAATATTACTTCATTTTACTTTGTAATGTACTTATGGGTAGCATATTACTTGTAATGTAATGTCGTGAAACGGAATATTACAATGACGTATGAAGGAGTCAGTAATAATCTATAGCATATTAGCATTACTAATACTTTGGAATCAACATGTCGATTCAAAATTATTGGAATCGTTAACCATACTTCTAGATTACTTTTTAATTACTTTAATGTTAGGACGTGCGAATTTTTAATATTATTTTCTCAAATATATAATTAAATACGGCATCAAAGGTTTCTACTGATTTGCATACAGGTATGTACAGTCGGAATCCGATTGTAGGGTCCATGAGATCCAAGATGGCGGCACATTTTTGCTATTTTTGTCATTATACTCGATTTCGACTAATTCACATACGTGGAATCCGAATTTAAGGTCCATTTTAAAATCCAAGATGGCGGCACAATTTTTTTCTTTATTTTTGTCATTATACTCGTTTTTGATTAATTTACATATACGTGAGACCCGAATTTAGAATCCATTGTAAGATCCATGATGGCGGCACAATTTTTTTCTTTTTTTTGACATTTTTGTCATTGTAGTCGTTTTCGACTAATACACATACGTGGAACCCGAATTTAGGGTCCATTTTAAGATCCGAGATGGCGGCACAATTTTTTTCTTTTTTTTGTCATTTTTGTCATTGTACTCGTTTTCGACTAATTCACATACGCGGAATCCGAATTTAGGGTCCATTTTAAGATCCAAGATGGCGGCACAATTTTTTTCTTTTTTTTGTCATTGTACTCGTTTTCGACTAATAGACATACGTGGAACACGAATTTTGGGTCCATTTTAAGATCCAAGATGGCGGCACAATTTTTGTCTTTTTTGTCATTGTACTCGTTTTCGACTAATACACATACGTGGAACACGAATTTAAGCTCCATTTTAGGATCCAAGATGGCGGCACAATTTTTTTCTTTTTTTTGTCATTTTTGTCATTGTACTCGTTTTCGACTAATACACATACGTGGAACCCGAATTTAGAATCCATTGTAAGATCCATGATGGCGGCACAATTTTCTTCTCTTTTTTTGTAATTTTTGTCATTGTACTCGTTTTCGACTAATTACACATAGGTGGAACCCGAATTTAGGGTCCATTTTAAGATCCAAGATGGCGGCACAATTTTTTGTCATTTTTGTCATTGTACTCGTTTTCGACTAATAGACATACGTGGAACACGAATTTTGGGTCCATTTTAAGATCCAAGATGGCGGCACAATTTTTTTCTTTTTTATCATTGTACTCGTTTTCGACTAATACGCATACGTGGAACCCGAATTTAGGGTCCATTTTAAGATCCAAGATGGCGGCACAATTTTCTTCTCTTTTTTGTCATTTTTGTCATTATACTCGTTTTCGACTAATACACATACGTGGAACCCGAATTTGGGGTCCATTTTAAGATCCAAGATGGCGGCACATTTTTGTCATTTTTGTCATTGTACTCGTTTTTGACTAATTTACACATACGTGAGACCCGAATTTAGAATCCATTGTAAGATCCAAGACGGCGGCGTCTTTTTTTGCATTTTATTGAATTTTGTACCTACGCACTTTTCATTATTATACTCGTTTTCGACTAATTCACATACGTGGAACCCGAATTTAGGGTTCATTTGAATATTCAAGATGGCGACACAATTTTCAGCAATTTTTGTCATACTAGTTTTTGACTAATTCACGCACGTGGAATCCAAATATTCTATTTTCACTAGGTAGGTCCATCTAGGATCTTAAATTGACGCTAAATTCGTGTATGTAAGAACGACTACAATGTCAATAATTACAAAAAAAAAGAAACACATTGTACCGCCATCTCGGATCTTAGTATGGATCCAAAAATCGGATTCCACGGATGCGAATTAGTCAGAAACGAGTATAATGGGGCCGTGTGGTGACGGAAGTAAGAATACATTTGTCATCACCTCAACTCCTCCTGCGGGTGTCGTAAGAGTCGACTAAGGGATTGAAGTGTCACTGACCATTATTTGATAAAAGATTGATGATGGGCAGCAGCGTCATCATAGTGGACACATTACTGCAATCGCCAATCCGCTTGCCCGGCGTGGCGATTATGGGCATTTACCTCCTAATGCGTCTATACGCATAGTTAATAGGAGAGGCCTGCGTCCAGCAGTGGACTGTCATAGGCTGATGATGATGATGAGTATAATGACGAAAATTGCAAAAAAAGTTGCCGCCATCTTAGATCTTAGAATGGACCCAAAAATCGGATTCCACGGACGCGAATTAGTCAGAAACGAGTATAATGAGGAGAATTGGAAAAAAAGTTGCCGCCATCTTTGATTTTAGAATGGACCCGAAAATCGGATTTCACGGATGCGAATTTGTCAGAAACGAGTATAATGATGAAAATTGCAAAAAAAAAAAGTTGCCGCCACCTTGGATCTTAGAATGGACCCGAAAATCGAATTCCACGTATGCGAATTAGTCAAAAACGAGTATAATGATGAAAATTGCTAAAAAAGTTGCCGCCATCTTGGATCTTAGAATGGACCCGAAAATCGAATTCCACGTATGCGAATTAGTCAAAAACGAGTATAATGATGAAGATTGCAAAAAAAAGTTGCCGCCATTTTGGATCTTAAAAATATTCAGAATAAGTTTTTAACAATCATGATCATGAAACTGCTAGGATGTCAGATATCAACTAGAATGACATATAAATCAAAAACAATTTTCTTCGAGTAATAGTAACAAAATTACGTTGTAAGTAATGCAGATTACAGAAGTACTTGATTACGGTGGATTCAATATTACAGTAGCTGATTACAATACCGATCCCAAAGGAATGGATTACAGGCGTAACCATAGTACAGCATTACAGTAATTTTTATTATACTAGTAATTCATTACTGAGGAATCGTCATTACTGGAATGTAACCCTGTAATTAATTCCAAAAGGAATTGATTACGCCCAACTCTGTCAGACAGACATACCGACAGACAAACAGACGGACAACAGATGGACAGATGAACAGACAGACAGACAAACATACAGACAGACAGACGGACATATCGAATCTGTAAGGGTTCCTAATTTACTACAGAACCCTAAAAAGTACTTACACCCAGAATAATTAAAAAGGCAACCATTTCAAGTAATAACCGGTCAAAATATGTTTCATTGCGGAAACAAACGGACGGACAGACGGACGTACAGATAGTCAGTCCGTTCAGATAGACAGACACACAGACAGAGAGACAAACAGACAGACAGAAAGATAGGCAGATGAACAGACAGACAGACGGACAGACCGTCAGACAGACAGACTTACAAACAGACAGACAGAGGGAGCCAAAATGCAAGGGTTCCTAATTTACTACAGAATCCTAAAAAGTACTTACACCCAGAATAATTGAGAAAGCAATAATTTTGAGGAATCAAACGGACGGACAGACAGACATGCAGATAGACAGACAAACAGACTGACAGACAGACAAACATACAGACAGCCATACAGACAGACAGGTGGATGGACATGGCGAATCTGTAAGAGTTTCTAATTTACTACAGAACCCTAAGAAATACACCCAGAATAATTGTAAAAGCAATCATTTCGAATACTACGAGTATCTGGTCGAAACACGTTTCTTTGCGGAAACAAACGACCGGATAGACGGACGGACAGACAATCAGACAGGCAGTGAAACAAACAGACATACAGACAGACGGATGGACAGATAAACAGAAAATATACTTTCATTCGCAAAAGAAATGTTCGTTTAAATTTGAACTTTACTGTGATGTCAATAGAGTTCAAGCTCACAACTGCGAAAGTAACGAGCTAAGCCGAGGTTAGACCTGGGTCGCGTTTTATAAAGTTACATTTAAGCTTTGTAAACTTGCGGCAATAACTTGCAAGTGTAAACTCAGCTTTAGGTTCGTGATCGGCTTGCAAAGGGTTAAGAAGTACACGAGGCACAAGTAGTAGAGGAGTGTATTTTCAAAAGGGCTTATTTCCACTCTTGCAAAAAGGGTTATTTTTTCATGTTTCCATAAGATAAATTATCTCTATTGACAAAGTGGAAATAAGCCCTTTTGAGAAGACATTCCACAGTTACGATATAATGAAATCATAACAAAACAAAATACATAATTGTGGGACAAAGTCATTTTGCGTCCAGCGGAATGTAGCCAGCAACACCATATTGCTAGTTGTGCTAAGCTCACCCGACGCCAATAGAACGCGACTCCAGGCATAGGGGTTCCATTAAGGGAAATAATAGGAACTGCAACTGTCTCCTTGAGCAATTCACGTATCGTACCTATCACTATGTTGACTATTCCAGACGAGTGGGATGCACCCATAACTACGTAGGTAATAGGAGTATGATGCAGGTTATTATAGTAAGTATATATATTTAATTACCAAGGAGCCGAACCCATATTACAAGCCAGGTGCCGGTAGTAGACCAACATCGGGCGTCTTACTCCTCCGTCTTACCTCCTTCTCATTAAACTCTAAAATTAACATAGAAAGAAATATCTACTAATCAGAAAGTTCACAAACTTACCATTATAAACATAGTTATGTATATCATAGGACATCAGCTTAACTTAATACTCAAAACTTAAATGATAATTAAATATGAACATTATGTCGGAAAAAACATTGACATCTCAGTCAACAACTCGTTGTCAGGTAACCAATTTCCAGGCAAGTTCCCGTCGACGGCGCTAGGAGGCGCCAGAATTGCTAGCACATATTGCATCCTTTCACTTAATTCAATTTAAACCTTTTTCATCATGCGGCCAATATCACACGTCAAACCTAAATGGCTAATCAAATGAAATAAAAATACGAACTATATTCGTGTGGAAAAGAGAGAGCGAGTGGCGGCATGTTTACGTCATCGCGAACAGTTTAATAATGGTTCACGGAACTTTATTTTTCGTTCATCTGTAGTAACGGTAACCAGAAAAGTTTTGTTCTTTCATATAAATCATATAATGTTCTTGTCAAAACCGTTATGTGAAAGAACGAAATTTTTCCGTTCATCTTGAATATTGTGAACCAGAAATATTGTGTTCATTTACAAAACCGTTACCGTATTTAACCGTTACTAATACGAACGAAATTTATAACGGTTAAAGAACAATATCAAATGGTTAATGAAGAACGGTTCCGATCCCTGGTATAGACATTAGTTCTTAGGTTATTTTTTTTTCTATGGCTGAATGTCAAGACATAGTGTCACAATTTGACGTTTCAAAACAAAATACAGTTTGTTTGCAGTCCTAGGTGTGAAATAAATACATGAAATTGATGCATTTTATTATTATTTTATTTTATTGATAATTTTATCCGTGCGGTGACGGAGTAAGAATACAAAAATCACCGCCCCTCTCTTCCCGTGGGTGTCGTAGGAGTCGACTAAGGGAAATACTGAGTATCCAGCTTCTCAGCCGGTGGTAGGGTATTTTTACTAGTACCCGCCTGGTTGGCTACCACCGTACATTCGGTGTAAACGCCCGTGAAATGACTTACCTTCGTGTTTGCCGTGTTTCGGGGTCAGCCGGTGTATTTACCAGCATCTAGCGGGCCAGCAAGGCGGTGGCAACTAACAGGTTACTGATTGTCTCCTGTTCGTTGCCGCCGCGATTTGGGCTCTAGGGGAAAGTGGGGCAGCTTCGAACACCTTTTTTTGACCTTGAGTTTAACCGATAAAATGAACTATAAAGAATTTATTTTTGCACCAAGGCGATAGTACCGTTATTGAAGTATAAAAAATCACCATTTTGTTATTAAATTTTTGTACTGTTGTTGAGATATATCAATTTAAACAAAAATTGGCATTTTTCCAAATGTGCCCCATTGGCAGGGCACTTTGATATACGATTTTGGGGTACTTTGGTACATGTATCAAAGTGTCCCTATTATGTTTCAAACTGCCCCCTAAAGTCACTAACACATCTGACTAGTTGTAAACATTTTCAATGTTATAGATAATCAGTAAATTGTGTTCTTTATCTTTGGAATGTATTAGTACCTAATTAGAATTCAGTTTATTAAATTATATACAAAATAAAATTAACTTTTGTTTATTTTACATATAACCAGAAACACAGTTTTACAAAAATGAATTACTATGAATCAATCAATATTATAAAACTACTTAAATGCAATATTTTAACATAATTTCCCAAGTCGGTGATGTAATGTAGATCGGTATACCTACTGTACTTGGTTGCAACGGCTCTTAAGGACAGCGTTTTAGAGGCAGCCTCTGATATGGCCGTTCCCATTGTCTCTTCATTAATTTTGTACCAAATACCGCAACATTTTCTAAAAAAAAAAGATGTCGTTAAATGTTATATGCCTTCAAAAGTAGCAGGGGCATTTTGGTACACTAGAGGGGCACTTGGGAATGTTTAAAACTGCCCCATTTGCCATATTTTCAAAGTGCCCCTTCGGACAAAAAAACAAAAAACTGATTTTTATAATAAACTGTTAGGCATTCGTTAAAAACAACTATACAAAATGATTACTGAATTGATATACTTACCGTTTATTAAAATTGTAACCCATAAATGTCTTAGCTTTCACTCAAAAACACGATCGACAAATTCCAACTTTATTTACTCGCCGACCTCGGAAACACGTAGTGACACGCCAAGCCGCACCGGGCGACTGGCGACAGCCGGCGTCTTTGGTGTGACACTCACACATACAAAACTACGATTTAGTGTTGCCGCGTAACAGTTTAAGTCTATGGGTAAGAGAATAGTGTAGGTGTTCAAAACTGCCCCTTGTACCAATGTACCCCGATTCCCCCTACTTTTCACTTACGACAGAGATTATTTAGTTTAAGTAGATATATCAGCACCATACATTAAAATGCATCCACCAGAAATGTTGTTATTACTAGACGGCGCCACGGTTGATCTTTGTTGCTCGTGGGCATGGTACAGATGGCTCTGAAACAGTATACACTACCTTGCCACGAACGAAACGCATGATCATTTGCAACACATAACATATTTCGCCGCACCACTATATAGGGAGGTTGGTATTGTGGTTCATGCGTTCGGCTGTGAAGCAGTGGTACCAGGTTCAAATCCTAATTATACGCGTTGAAAATGTTATTTTGTTTCTTTTTTTTTCAAACTTTGTTTTTTTATTTTTTTGTTTTTTGTTGCGCATAGTCTTTGATTTTGTAAAAACAGTGTTTTACAAGGTGCAAACGGGCGGGTTTTTATTTTGTTGTCGTTTTTTAAAATTTTCCATATATGGACTTTTTCACATTTTTTTCTACTCAGAATCACGAGCTCTTTCGTTTCGTTTTATAGTTATACAAAGTGATCATAGATCCGATAGATACATACATACATACAGGGTGTTACATACATAATTATACAGGGTGAAAATGAGTATACAGACGAACTTGAAGCGTGAAGAGTGTACCTAGTTATTCCTGATAGAGTTGGGTTATACTCGTTTCTGACTAATTCGCATACGTTGAATACAATTTTCGGGTCCATTATGAGATCCAAGATGGCAGCAACTTATTTTTGCAATTTTCATCATTATACTCGTTTCTGACTAATTCGCATAGGTACGTGGAATACGATTTTCGGGTCCATTCTAAGATCCAAGATGGCGGGAACTTTTTTTTGTAATTTACATCATTATACTTTTTTCTGACTAATTCGCATACGTGGAATACGATTTTCGGGTCCATTCTGAGATCTAAGATGGAAGGTACTTTTTTTTGCAATTTTCATCATTATACTCGTTTCTGACTAATTCGCATACGTTGAATACAATTTTCGGGTCCATTATGAGATCCATGATGGCGGCAACTTATTTTTGCAATTTTCTTCATTATACTCGTTTCTGACTAATTCGCATACGTGGAATACGATTTCCTGGTCCATTCTAAAACCCAAGATGGCGGGAACTTTTTATTTTGCAATTTTCATCATTATACTCGTTTCCGACTAATTCGCATACGTGGAATAGGTACGATTTCCGGGTCCATTCTAAAATCCAAGATGGCGGGAACTTTCCTTTGCAATTTTCATCATTATACTCGTTTCCGACTAATTCGCATACGTGGAATACGATTCCCGAGTCCATTCTAAAATCCAAGATGGCGGCTACTTTTTTGTAAATTTCATCATTATACTCGTTTCTGACTAATTCGCATACTTGCAATACGATTTCCAGGTCCATTCTGAGATCCAAGATCATATTCTACGTATGCGAATTAGTCAGAAAAAAGTATAATGATGAAAATTGCAAAAAAAAAGTTCCCGCCATCTTGATCGTATTCCACGTATGCGAATTAGTCGGAAACGAGTATAATGACGAAAATTGCAAAAAAAAGTTCCCGCCATCTTGGATTTTAGAATGGACCCAAAAATGATATTCCACGTATGCGAATTAGTCAGAAACGAGTATAATGATGAAAATTGCAAAAAAAGTTCCCGCCATCTTGGATTTTAGAATGGACTCGGAAATCGTATTCCACTCATGCGAATTAGTCGGAAACGAGTATAATGATGCAAATTGCAAAAAAAAAGTTCCCGCTATCTTGGATTTTAGAATGGACCCGGAAATCGTATTCCACGTATGCGAATTAGTCGGAAACGAGTATAATGACGAAAATTGCAAAAAAAAGTTCCCGCCATCTTGGATTTTAGAATGGACTCGGAAATCGTATTCCACTTATGCGAATTAGTCGGAAACGAGTATAATGATGAAAATTGCAAAAAAAAAGTTCCCGCTATCTTGGATTTTAGAATGGACCCGGAAATCGTATTCCACGTATGCGAATTAGTCGGAAACGAGTATAATGATGAAAATTACAAAAAAAAAGTTCCCGCCATCTTGGATCTTAGAATTTTTTTTTTATACCATGTGACAGTCAGTCCCCAGGATGTGGTTACAAATAAAAAAACTGAGCGTCAACAAAAAAATAAGTTTATTAATAAAAATTAAAACTGAGGTCGTGGGTTAAGCCCGTCTGGTTAGTTTTTCCCTGGCGCTGTAGATCGGCACTCCCCTGAGTCTCGGATGCTGTCGTGGTCCTCGGGTAGTGAGGCAGCGGAGTTGGAGCTGGTGGAATGGCTCGGGAACGCCGGAGCAAGTAGTGTTGGTGGCCGACGTAATGGGCATAAGACGGTGGGCAGAACTTGAACCCTAAAGTCGCACCCTGTGAATAAACGTCACAGTCAAAATTCATTCTAAACTCCTCCGCTGATAGTGAACCCGCCTGGGAAGTGCGCCTAGGTGCAAGGAGAAGCCGTAAGCAGTTGGTATAAGTGTTCACTATCAGAACGGAGTTAATTTATATAAATCAAGGGATAAGCAGAAGCAGGAAATTACTGACTTTTAATAAAAATAGAAGAAGGTATAACTAAAATAAAATGCTACACAAAATGGCGGAGCGTGCGCTAGCAAGCGGTGCATTAAACTATATTTCTTGCGCTGTAATTAATGTTCTAAACGAGAAACTACACTAACGTTTAGTTAAGTCATTAATGGAAAGAAGTTACAATAGAATCAATTTAACAACACGTAGGCGAATTAGGTTTTAAAATCAAGCACTAACTTAAAGCTAAGCACTGCTAAATAAGTAACACTTGTTCAACACTTACCCTATCGGGGTGCGAGACGAAACGTAATGTACTTGTAGGTACGAATGACACCGTACCTACGTTTTATATTTACTAGCTGCAGAAGGAACGAGACCGCAGTTAATTATAACATTTATAACGTAACTACTGGATTTGCCGGCGCGTATGAGGACACCAGTGGCTGGTGAACGCAACCGGCAGAGGTCCGAACTCTGTCAAAAAATCTCGAGGAATGAATGCAGCACCGCGGGCGCAGCGCGCACCTCCACTTTCTAAATCGCAGCGTCTCAGCCAATCAGAACGCGGGGAGCAAGATCAAGCCACCTCGAGCGGTATCATCGCGCACAGTAGTGTTAACGTTGTTTATTTATTTATTTGTTGATTTTAATTTACTATTATTTTATTGTTTTTAATTGATGTTGATTAATAATAATGAGACGTGTAACGTGCAACGTTACAGTACCCCGCTCGTCACGAAAGGATTTTATTAAGAACTAAAATAAAATCCGCAATTTTAAGCCTTATTCTTGAATTTAATTCTTTCGTATATCAATCATTCATACTTCACGCTAACTAACAAGCAACAGAAACTATTTCAAAGTACTCTGACGCGTCCAATCATTATTAAAGGTTACCATTTTTTTTATTAAATAGTGACCAATACAAGAAAAAAAAATTGTTTAAGATGTAATAGTAGTGAGCTGATTGGAGTGTAAGCTGCATATTAAGCCTCTTTTATATTAAGTGTTTATTTATTTAAACCAATAAGTTTTAGATCTTTTATATGCCAAGTACCTATATTTTTCCCGGACATATCTTCAAGGACATAAACTAGTGGAGATTTTTTCTGTACAATACGACATTTAAGAAATTTTGGAGCTAGCTTCTTACTAAAATACTTATCCTTGTCGCTCAGTACATAGGCACGTTTCATAACAATATCGCCAACCTTGAACTCCATGGGCTTCCTACGAAGGTTGTAATGAGCTGTATTTTTCTCATGAGCATGCCAGAGTCTGGCTTGCACCTTGTCAAAAATGTCGACAAGACAGCCCCGGTTCTCGGTATAAATATCACGTGGTAGGAACTCTAGCTTGTCACCAAAGTCGTTGTCAATATAATGTGAACCGCAAGTAGCAATCTCTCTGCCATATACTAAGAATGAAGGAGTGTACCCGGTTGCCTCGTTCACCGAATTATTAATGGCAAACTGAACTTTGGGGATGAAAATGTCCCAGGACCTATGGTCGTCCTCCACGAAGGTAGACAAACTAACAATAATAGTACGATTAAAGCGTTCCACAGTGTTAATTTGGGGTGTGTATTTTGGCGTAAAAAATACGTTGGGAATTTTATATTGTTTGAAAAGCGCGTCCGTAACTTTACTGACGAACTGAGTACCATTGTCAATAAATATAGTTTGAGGCGGACCGTGGACAAGGAAAACCGACTCTTCTATAAATTTACAGACAGCAATGGACGTAGCAGCACGCAAAGGAGTAATTAAACAAAATTTTGAAAAACAGCAGGTGACAACCAAAATGTAGTTATTCTGTTTCCGTGTGGTGGGCAAAGGGCCCATAAGGTCGATTGATATCGTCTGAAATGGACGGCTGCACTGTTTGGGGCGTCCCATTTCACCCAAAACTTGGTGATTCTGTGCTTTATATTCAAGACACTTTTGAGACGAGCCAACAAATTTAACTACGTCTTGGTGCATACCCTGCCAGTAATATTGTAATGCAAGACGACGATATGTTTTAAAAACGCCAAGGTGTCCTGCTGTTGGCTCTGCGTGGTTTTCTGAAATAATTTGCTCACGCAGTTCACGCGGCACCACCTCTTTCCATGAAAATTCTGAAGTTAGGTCGGTCAAGTCATGTTTGTCCTTTGTCAATCGAAATAAGGTGCCGTTTTTAATAATAAAATTTGGAAAATTTTGAGGTCTTGTTAAGCAAGAGTTGAAAATATTTTTGTACCAAGAGTCAGTAGTCGTATTAAATGAATTTGAAGTACTGATGGCACTTATGGGAACAGCTCGTGAGAGAGCATCTGGAATGACATTGTCTACTCCGCGGCGATGCTTAAGCTCAAAATGAAACGCGGACAATCTAACACCCCAACGGGCGAGTCTACCGGTTGGGTTATTCAGAGAAAGGAACCACTTTAAAGCACTATGGTCGGTGTAAACAGTGAAGGGTCTACCGTTCTCTAAGTAACATCGCCAATGCTCCAAGGCTATAACAACTGCCAGTGTCTCACGTTCCGTGATGCTATAATTTTTCTCAGCCGCTGACAGCGACCTGCTCATGTAGGCGATTGGGTGCTCCTTGCCCTCTATGGTCTGCGTCAGCATAGCACCTACACCATAGTTGCTTGCGTCGGTATGCACGTCAAATGGCAAGTCGTAGTCAGGGCAGGAAAGAACAGGAGCGGAAACTAAACACTCCTTCAGCTTCTGGAATGCAGCGTCAGCTTCCGATGACCAGACAAATGGTGGACCACCCTTCTTGTTGGAAGTTAACTTATTAAGTGGGCCTGCTATAGTGCTGAAGTTAGGTACAAAGCGACGGTACCATGTAGCGGTCCCCAGAAAGCGCTTGATGTCCTTCCGAGAAGTAGGTGTCGGATAATTGAGGATAGCTTGTACCTTCTCTGGATCGGTGTGTAACCCACTGTTATCGACAACATAGCCTAAATACTTAAGCTGGCTTCGGAAGAATTGACATTTGTCCAGATTTACGGTGAGGTTGGCCTGTTTTAACTTCTCCGAAACACGAAGTAGAAGGGAGACGTGAGAATTAAAGTCCTTCGAGACGATTATAATGTCGTCGAGATACGCGAAGACTTTTAGATCGAATTCCCTAAAAAGGAGGTCAACCAGTCTCTGCTGAGTAGCAGGCGCGTTGGTCAGGCCAAAGGCGGTACGTTTGAAACAAAATGTGCCACGAGATGGCACGTAAAATCCAGTTTTATGGCGATCCTCAGGGGCTATAGGGATTTGCCAGAACGCCTTGGACAAATCTATACTAGTGAGATAGCGAGCGTCTCGAAGATTGTCCAGGATTTCGGATACGTATGGCAGATTGTACGCATCGCGCTTTGTCACCGAATTCAATTTCCTACTATCTAAACAGAAACGAGGTTGGCCATTTTTCTTGTTGACGATTAATACCGGAGACGACCAAGCACTCTCGCATGGCTCGATTACGTCGAGACCAAGCATTTCGTCTACTTGTTCACAAAGTATGCGCTGTTTTTCTGGCGACATTCTGTAATACCGTTATAGCGTATGTGATCGGGATGTACTATTACGCACTGGGAGTTTGTGTATAAATAATAAAATGCACAACTTACAATTCAGCGTATATTGGAGTACACACAGGATGCATACACAAGCAGTTCAGAAGGCACAGAAGGGTAGAATGCACAAGCACAGAAAAGTCTTAAGCGATAGCAAGTAAAGTCCGAAAGATAGAAAATAGGATAGGTATACAAACTAGCAAGCAAGCACTAAGATCGCGGCTATTGTTTAGCGAGCAAACAGACATGCGTTCCGCGTCGTATCTAGGCAATGACTGTCAAATGACCTCTGATGCGCGGGCGCCGCGTCTCCATACCTAACCGGTATTGACTAGTGAGAGGGTACGGTCGATATCGTTTGTCGATATCGATATCGACGTCGACTAGATGGTTGGCATAAGTATGTGTCGACTAACTTGGCGTGTTGATGAAAAACATAGTAGGTATGTAATATATGTTTATAATTGTATATATAAATATAGATATAAATTAAAAATTGTAAATATATATAATTTAGTGGGAGGAGTAAAATGTACATGATTAAAAATTAAAATGTGTATATAAGTACCTACACCACCCCCCACCAGAGTCCCTCAGGGACGATAATAATCAGGGAACCTAATAACGCGACCCGAACGTGTTGTTTTGTTTTGGAGCAACTGAGGTTCTTCTGACGCGGTAGTGTCTTTGACATCTAATATAAAGGCTGGTTTGAGCCGGTCAATAGAAACTGTAACTTCCCTATTATTGAGAAGAATTTTAAAAAACTTGTCTTCTCTGCTGAGAACCTTGTGTGGCCCAGAGTAAGCTGGAGTAAGGGAACCTCTTGTAGTGTCATCGCGCAGGAAGACATGACTACAGGTTTCTAGTTCTTTGTGAACAAATACTCTGGGCTTACAGTGGCGTGAAGCTGGAACGGGTCGTAACTTTTCTACAAAGCCTCTTAGTCTGGCTGAGAAGTCAGAAATATCTGAACTACCGTTAGGAATGGGCTCCCAGAACTCCCCAGGGAGTCTCAACGGTTCTCCGTACACCAGCTCAGCCGAAGATCCTTGCAGATCTTCTTTGTAGGAAGTACGTATTCCCAACAAGACCAACGGCAGCGACTCAGTCCATCTGTCATTTGCATGACAGACAATAGCCGCTTTTAGTTGACGGTGAAACCGTTCAACTAAACCATTGCAAGCCGGATGGTATGCTGTTGTCCTTTTGTGCTCGAATCCGGCCATCCTAGACAAGCATTGAAACAAAGCCGATTCAAACTGACGTCCACGGTCAGTAGTAATGCTTGTAGGACAGCCAAATCGAGCAATCCAGGTAGACAGCAGTGCTTTTGCAACGGTCTCTGCCGTAGCATCTTCTATCGGTATCGCCTCTGGCCAGCGAGTAAATCGATCTACTGCTGTGAGACAATACCGATAGCCTTGGGAAATTGGAAGAGGTCCGACCAGATCAATGTGTATCTGTTTAAAACGGGCGCGTGGTAAGTCGAAAGTGCCCAGCGAGGAAGTCACGTGACGGTTGACTTTAGCTCGTTGGCACTGCATGCAGGACCGCGCCCACTCCCTACAGTCTCGGTTCACTCCTGGCCAAACAAAACGCTCAGAAACCAGTTTCGCTGACGCGTTACAGCCGGGATGACTTAGAGAATGTAGGCTATCGAAGACTTGCCTTCGCAGAGACTTGGGTATATAGGGCCTGGTAACCAGTGTACTGACATCACAATACAGAGGTGTTTGGCTTCCAGGGACATGAAGTTTCCGCAACTGTAACGATGAACCTTGATTTAATAGGATTTCAAGTTCAGGATCGGATGTCTGCTGTTGGGCGATAGTGTCGAAGCTGACAGGTGCTTCCAGTTCCTCAATTCGCGACAAGGCATCCGCAACCACATTATCCTTGCCACTTATATGGCGGATGTCTGTCGTGAATTGAGATATGAAGTCTAGGTGCCTATACTGCCTGGGCGAACAGTTACTCTTTCTTTCGTGAAAGGCGAAACTAATGGGCTTATGGTCAGTATAGACGGTGAAGTGACGAGCCTCAAGCATATACCTAAAATATTTTATGGCCTCGTAAATGGCTAATAACTCCCTGTCATAAGGGGAGTATTTCGCCTGAGCGGGGCTAAGCTTCCGGGAGAAGAAGGCCAGTGGTTCCCACACATCGTTTTTAAATTGTTGGAGCACTGCGCCGATTGCCCGGTCTGAAGCATCCGTGACCACCGCCAGTTTTGCGGCACAATCAGGATGCGCCAACATGGCGGCCTTAGACAGGCTTTCCTTACACGCCTGAAAAGCATTCAGGGTGTCGCCAGATAGGTTGATTGGCTGTGAACCCTTTACTGAACCTGTTAACAAGGCATGCAGAGGGGCTTGTATTTCAGCAGCTCTTGGGAGAAATCTTCTGTAAAAATTTAACATGCCCAAGAAGCCTCGTAGCTGTCTAACATTTGTTGGGGCAGGGAAATCCATGACAGCTTGAACCTTGGATTCTAGAGGTTTGCAACCACTGGCGGAGATCTGGTACCCTAAAAAGGTTACCTCATGAGCTCCCAGGACACACTTCGAAGTGTTCACCAGCATGCCGTACTGCTTCAGCATATTGAAGACTACTCGCAGGTGCTCTTCGTGCTCTGTCTCGCTCCTAGAGTAAATTAGAAAATCGTCCAAATACGCATAAACAAAGTCGAGGCCCCTGGTCAGCTCATCGACGAACCGTTGAAACGTTTGACCTGCGTTCCGCAGTCCAAACGTCATAAATGGGAACTCAAAGAGCCCGAAAGGAGTTGTGATGGCCGTTTTTGGAATGTCATCAGGGCTGACAGGTATCTGATTATATGCTTTTTCCAAGTCAAGCGTACTGAAAATGTTACAACCAGCAATATCGTGACTAAAATCGTGGATGTGCTTAATCGGATACCTGTCAGGCACTGTACGAGCATTCAAACTGCGATAGTCTCCGCAGGGCCGCCATCCGTTTCCTTTCTTCGGAGCCAGGTGCAGGGGTGATGACCAGGCGCTTTCTGATGGCCTAGCTGTCCCAATGGCCAGCATCATCTGGAACTCTTCCTGGGCGATTTTCAATTTATCAGGGGCTAAACGACGGGGTGGTAAAGACACTGGGGGGCCTGGTGTGGTGCGAATGTGGTGGACTGTGTTATGGGGTACATTATTAGTGTTATGCCTACCAGCTGGTCGAGTTATATCGGGGAATTCGTCAAGAATTTTATGAAACCGAGACTCACCAGTTACGACTTTGACGGAACACACGTCTTTAGTGTTGGCTGTAGAACCAATTGCAGAAATTAAGGTTAACATGTCGATTAAGCGTTTGTTAGGACAGTCTACAAGCAACTTATAAAAGTTTATAAAATCGACTCCTATTATCGGTTTGGTAACATCGGCAACTACAAAGCGCCACACAAAAGTTCTACGTAAACCGAAATCTAAGCTTAATGTGATAAAACCATAAGTAGCAATATTAGAACCGTTTGCAGCACATAAACTATACCCAGTCCGTGAACGACGATCACACAGCGCCGACCGTGGATAGACGCAGAGGTCGCTTCCAGTATCGACTAGAAACTGCGTCTTTGAAGAGCGGTCGGTGACGAACAGGCGACCAGTAGATGTTGATGGGCAATCGTCAGCCGCCATTATCGACTGCCCCTGGAGTTTTCCGCCGGCTTGAAGTCACATGGTCGAACGCACTTGCTGGCCTGGTCTCCGAATTTCCCGTGGTACCAACAGAGGGGGAACTTGCGGTAATTCGACTGGGATCGATGTCTCGAACCTGAGGAGTTCCGCTTTCCAGTAGAAGCACGAGCCCTGGACCTGCTATTCCTGCTCAGTGAAAAGGCCTGGAACTGCTGGAACTGTCTTCGAAGCTCTGCAATCTCCTTTGCTAAATCGCTTGACTTTGATGCTGCAGCTCCGGTACTCACGGTGGCAACTTTAGGCGAGGAACAGGCTAAATCGTTGACCCGGTCAGCTAAATCGCAGAGGTCCTCTAGTGATGTTGCAGCTGGCTGGCCCGCTAATACCATCTGTACGCCATGAGGGAGGCGAGTGGTCCAGATAGACTTGATGAATTCGTCTGGTACTGCTGGTCCTGCGAGGTCTTTAAGGTGTCGGAAGAAATGAGACGGTTTCCGATCGCCGAGCTCTTCATGCATCAACAACTGCTTGGTTTTCCTCTCGTTGGAGATGCCCAGCCTCTTGATGAGCTCAGTTTTGAGCTTCTCATATCTCTGAGTGGCGGGAGGGTTAATGATGATATCCTTCACCTCACGAGAATACTGGTTATCGAGATGGGAAATGACGTAGTTGAACTTTGTGACATCGCTCGTGATACCGGAATTGTGGAATTGCCCTTCGACTTGAGCGAACCAAATCTCCGGTTCTTCGGCCCAGAACGGTGGCACTTTCACACCGACCTTAAAAACGTTCGTCGCAGCTATCGACTCTGTCCCCGCACTATTTTCTGCAGGCGCGCCAGCGGGTGGATCGAGTGCATCTTTAAATTCCCTTTCTTGGCTCATAATTGGGGTCACCAGTATAGCGTATGTGATCGGGATGTACTATTACGCACTGGGAGTTTGTGTATAAATAATAAAATGCACAACTTACAATTCAGCGTATATTGGAGTACACACAGGATGCATACACAAGCAGTTCAGAAGGCACAGAAGGGTAGAATGCACAAGCACAGAAAAGTCTTAAGCGATAGCAAGTAAAGTCCGAAAGATAGAAAATAGGATAGGTATACAAACTAGCAAGCAAGCACTAAGATCGCGGCTATTGTTTAGCGAGCAAACAGACATGCGTTCCGCGTCGTATCTAGGCAATGACTGTCAAATGACCTCTGATGCGCGGGCGCCGCGTCTCCATACCTAACCGGTATTGACTAGTGAGAGGGTACGGTCGATATCGTTTGTCGATATCGATATCGACGTCGACTAGATGGTTGGCATAAGTATGTGTCGACTAACTTGGCGTGTTGATGAAAAACATAGTAGGTATGTAATATATGTTTATAATTGTATATATAAATATAGATATAAATTAAAAATTGTAAATATATATAATTTAGTGGGAGGAGTAAAATGTACATGATTAAAAATTAAAATGTGTATATAAGTACCTACACCGTTGCCGAATAGGCTGAGCGTCACCAGTATCAATTCGGTGAGTGACCAACTTAGTCTCACCTAAACCCTTAGATGCGGCAGAGATTTCTTTAAACTGATCGATTATGTTGTCAGCTACTAATTTTTCTGAAGCACTTAGATGGTCATAGGCTTGTAAACATGAATTTGTTTTTACATTAATACTGGCGTTCGTTGCCCTAGTGTTAGAAAAGATAATACCAGAAAGATGTTTCGGAAAAATATCAAAAGTATGCCAAAAGTCAATACCTAGGACGAGGTCTATGTTAACGTCTGGCACAACAAAGGCTTTAATGACATGAAACTTGTCTGAAAATGTAATAGGCAGGTACGTATGACCAATACTATGCATTAACTGACCATCAGCAGCTTCGACAATAATAGGCACTCCTCGTTGAAGCTCGAGACCCTGTTGTATAAGTCTTTGATGAGTGTTATTACCTAAAATTGTAACTGCTGATCCCGTGTCTAAGAGCCCCAACATGGATTGATTATAAATTTTTACAGATGCAAAGGGTCTTGGATCATCATCAAGTTTATTCTGCAGAATTGTATATACTTTATATGATTTAAAATAAAAGTTAATTGACTGTAGCCATTTAGCCGAATCCTCGTTATCGAACTTATTATGTTGACTGGATTCACAATTCTGCAGATTGGCTAGTTTTTTGATGTGTCCGGTTTGTTTTTATTGCATGTCGGACATTGTGGTGCCTTGACACCCTCGTGTCCACAAATGAAACAAAATATTTTGTCCTTATTTGCTGTGCATTGACGAAAATTGTGAGTGTTATTACGACACCGGGGACAATATAGTGTTTTGGGACTGGTCGATTGCATTGCATGAACGTATTTAGTATTATTATTAGGTTTATTTGTAGTATAGTTACTATTAGGTTTGATTGTATTATAGTTGTTATTAGGATAGTTTTTATTTTTGTTGTAATTATTTGTGTAAGTATTGTACTGATAAGTTTGATTTGCATTGTACGTTTTATGTGATGTATGACCACTGTATGCAAACTCTGGTGCCATGGTATCAGCGGTCCGCTTGAAAGGTTCGCGAAATCCAGCAAGACGTGCCTGTATGCTCTCGTAATTACGGCATAAGGATCTCAAGGTCTCAATATCCGTAATTTCCGGAGACGATGCTAAAGTGCTAGCGTAGCATGGTCTAATGTTATGGAGAAGAATCTCCAGTCTGTCCTTATTGGATAGAGGCTCTGACAACCGTGAAAACAAACCAGCCATTACCGATAAATAAATCGTGATGTTCTCTGATTCACCTTGAGTCCTCGCTCGTATTTCCGATAGCAAACGATAATCGAAGTCTGCCTGAACAAAATCTTTTCTAAGGCGCGTGACAAGGTCGTCCCAATCGGATAGCTGGACCTGGTCTCGAAGACTACGGTACCAATGTAACGCGTCACCGGTGAAAATTTCGGTAGCGTATGACAGCAACTTAGCGGAAGTAATGTTCCTGGCCTTGCTAAATTCCGTAATACGCTGAATAAATGAGCTTACGCACGACTTGCCGTCATATTTAAATTTACCCAACTCACTAACTACACCACGGTCGCAAGTGACATTTATGTTTAAGGGTGACGCAGTTGATGGCTGTTCAGAAGCATTACTCGACGTTGGTCCAATTAATGTGTCCACAACAGCTGAGTCTTTAACAGAATTATATCTGTCGTACAAAGTTTGAAATTCTTTGACGCAAGTCTCGTAAGCATTCTGAACGCTGGGATCAATAATCAGCCGATTAAGTCGGTGATAAAGGTGATGCAAGTAGTTTTGAACACGCATTAAGGTATTCCTATCTAGTTGACTACCAAAGAGTGATCTGACCTTAATGAGGACATCTTTAACACCTTTTAAGTCCTCGGTGACATCAAACGGGCTTTCTAAAATATCACATGGAGGAAACGCTGGCCCTAGTTTTGCAATTTGCTTCCTTAAATCTTGAACTGAGCCTGTACTTCCGCCCCTAATCAACACTTCGTATTCTAGTTCAGCCTTTTGCAGCGACAAAAACTTCACCGGATGAGTCATCTTTCAAGGTATCTCAATAATAATAATAATTCGCGATTGATGAAAATGCACCACAATTGAGAATGTGTTGAACAAGGTTAAATCAAATACTCCGTTCTGTTACAAAGCAATGAAGCAACGTTCTGGTTAGGAAGCAAAATGTAAAATAAAAATAAAAAACACAAAAATAAAAAAAAACAAGCGTTAAAATATTGCAACTAATGTGTACGCCTAAAAGGAATAAATACAATTTTACAACACAAAATTTTAATAATGAAAAAATGTTAACACTTTTGTGCACGACTGTCTCAAGACTGGGAACAAAAGATGCGATTACAATGCAGTTTACGCGTACAGAGTGTTCCGAATAAACTGTTTATAAGCAATTGCAATGAATAGTAATTTGAATTGTATTATTTAAAACTTTTTGAGCTATGTAAAGGAGTACACTTTAGTTACGGCAACCAAAAAAATAAAAATAACGTTTTACAACAAAAACACAAATCACCAAACTACACTACTACGCAAAGAAAAAATAACCAGACCTCAAAAAAAAACCACGTTTAAGGGCGCCAGTGTGACAGTCAGTCCCCAGGATGTGGTTACAAATAAAAAAACTGAGCGTCAACAAAAAAATAAGTTTATTAATAAAAATTAAAACTGAGGTCGCGGGTTAAGCCCGTCTGGTTAGTTTTTCCCTGGCGCTGTAGATCGGCACTCCCCTGAGTCTCGGATGCTGTCGTGGTCCTCGGGTAGTGAGGCAGCGGAGTTGGAGCTGGTGGAATGGCTCGGGAACGCCGGAGCAAGTAGTGTTGGTGGCCGACGTAATGGGCATAAGACGGTGGGCAGAACTTGAACCCTAAAGTCGCACCCTGTGAATAAACGTCACAGTCAAAATTCATTCTAAACTCCTCCGCTGATAGTGAACCCGCCTGGGAAGTGCGCCTAGGTGCAAGGAGAAGCCGTAAGCAGTTGGTGTAAGTGTTCACTATCAGAACGGAGTTAATTTATATAAATCAAGGGATAAGCAGAAGCAGGAAATTACTGACTTTTAATAAAAATAGAAGAAGGTATAACTAAAATAAAATGCTACACAAAATGGCGGAGCGTGCGCTAGCAAGCGGCGCATTAAACTATATTTCTTGCGCTGCAATTAATGTTCTAAACGAGAAACTACACTAACGTTTAGTTAAGTCATTAATGGAAAGAAGTTACAATAGAATCAATTTAACAACACGTAGGCGAATTAGGTTTTAAAATCAAGCACTAACTTAAAGCTAAGCACTGCTAAATAAGTAACACTTGTTCAACACTTACCCTATCGGGGTGCGAGACGAAACGTAATGTACTTGTAGGTACGAATGACACCGTACCTACGTTTTATATTTACTAGCTGCAGAAGGAACGAGACCGCAGTTAATTATAACGTAACTACTGGATTTGCCGGCGCGTATGAGGACACCAGTGGCTGGTGAACGCAACCGGCAGAGGTCCGAACTCTGTCAAAAAATCTCGAGGAATGAATGCAGCACCGCGGGCGCAGCGCGCACCTCCACTTTCTAAATCGCAGCGTCTCAGCCAATCAGAACGCGGGGAGCAAGATCAAGCCACCTCGAGCGGTATCATCGCGCACAGTAGTGTTAACGTTGTTTATTTATTTATTTGTTGATTTTAATTTACTATTATTTTATTGTTTTTAATTGATGTTGATTAATAATAATGAGACGTGTAACGTGCAACGTTACAACCACGTCGGTGGCAAACAAGCATACGGCCCGCCTGATGGAAAGCAGTCACCGTAGCCTATGGGCGCCTGCAACCTCAGGGTGTCACATGCGCGTTGCCGACCCAATAAAAATAACGTTGGCACAACAAAGTGGCTCCACTCCACCTGATCGTAAGTGAAAAGTAGAGCCCAAATCGCGGCGGCAACGAACAGGAGACAATCAGTAACCTGTTAGTTGCCACCGCCTTGCTGGCCCGTTAGATGCTGGTAAATACACCGGCTGACCCCGAAACACGGCAAACACGAAGGAAAGTCATGAACCCAAAAATGACCCAAAAATGATATTCCACGTATGCGAATTAGTCAGAAACGAGTACAATGATGAAAATTGCAAAAAAAGTTCCCGCCATCTTGGATTTTAGAATGGACTCGGAAATCGTATTCCACGTATGCGAATTAGTCGGAAACGAGTATAATGATGAAAATTGCGAAAAAAAAGTTCCCGCTATCTTGGATTTTAGAATGGACCCGGAAATCGTATTCCACGTATGCGAATTAGTCGGAAACGAGTATAATGATGAAAATTGCAAAATAAAAGTTCCCGCCATCTTGAATCTTAGAATGGACCCGAAAATCGTATTCCACGTATGCGAATTAGTCAGAAACGAGTATAATGATGAAAAATGCAAAAAAAAGTTCCCGCCATCTTGGATCTTAGAATGGACCCGGAAATCGTATCACACGTATGCGAATTAGTCAGAAACGAGTATAATAATGAAAATTACAAAAAAAAAGTAGCCGCCATCTTGGATCTTAGAATGGACCCGGAAATCGTATTACACGTATGCGAATTAGTCAGAAACGAGTATAATAATGAAAATTACAAAAAAAAGTAGCCGCCATCTTGGATCTTAGAATGGACCCGGAAATCGTATTACACGTATGCGAATTAGTCAGAAACGAGTACAATGATGAAAACTGCAAAAAAAAGTTCCCGCCATCTTGGATTTTAGAATGGACCCGGGAATCGTATTCCACGTATGCGAATTAGTCGGAAACGAGTATAATGATGAAAATTACGAAAAAAAAGTTCCCGCCATCTTGGATCTTAGAATGGACCCAAAAATGATATTCCACGTATGCGAATTAGTCAGAAACGAGGACAATGATGAAAATTGCAAAAAAAGTTCCTGCCATCTTGGATTTTAGAATGGACCCGGAAATCGTATTCCACGTATGCGAATTAGTCGGAAACGAGTATAATGATGAAAATTGCAAAAAAAGTTCCCGCCATCTTGGATTTTAGAATGGACCCGGGAATCTTATTCCACGTATGCGAATTAGTCGGAAACGAGTATAATGATGAAAATTACAAAAAAAAAGTTCCCGCCATCTTGGATCTTAGAATGGACCCAAAAATGATATTCCACGTATGCGAATTAGTCAGAAACGAGTACAATGATGAAAATTACAAAAAAAGTTCCCGCCATCTTGGATCTTAGAATGGACACAAATGGCAAATTCAAAAAATGTAGACACAATAAGAGAAAATTAGTATTAGCCCTTTTTTTCTTACAGAGTTTGTTGGATGTTGGACAGAGTAGAGCTATTTATTGCCAATGATATTGATAGAGTGCCATTAGTAAGAGTTTAATTATTATTTCGCTATGTGAGTTTGGTATTGAAGCGTAGAATAGAAACAGAATGCAATGCTCAGATTACCTTCAATTTTCTATGGCTCTCGTTTCGTTTGTTGCCAGCTCGTCAGATTACGGTAAAGCAAAGAGAATGCTGACAACTAAACGGCAACGCCGCGCCGCAATGTATTTGTTATATAATTCGGATATACCCTAATCAGAGGCCCTACCGCGAACAACGAAAGAAGTGTTGCCTCCCTGTCACACTTATAGTGGAATTCACGAGTGCGAGAGAGAGGCAACACTTCGTACGTGTTTCGCGGTAGGCTCTCAGCTATTTATTGTTATCAGTTGTTATGTTACGGGTTCAAATCCTAGCATATGACTTGTAATGTATGTATTTTTTTGTTATTATTAGCGATTTATGGACTTTTTACTTTTTTTTTGTATGTATTTATTAGTTTTTCGGTTTTTTAGACCTCCTTAAACATTTAAAATCTATATATGCAAGATTTTGTTTAGCGACATCTATAGATTATTTCTGTCAAGACTCGAGTAGTGTACTGTTTGACGCGTATCGAGAAAAACGCATAAAAATATGTACGTGCAATAATAGATGGCGCTGAAATCAATTTATTCCAAAAATAGTTAATTTTTTTATTTACTAATTTACTCTTGTAGAAAGGGTGGTTTTGACTATTTTCGATGTATGATGCTAAATTAATTAAAACTGTGTACTAACAGGTAGTAAATAGGGTAAAAGCACCAGTAGTCAGCCTTATAACGCCTTTTTGAAATGTGAACGGTCGGTATTTATTCAGGATAAGTCGGATAAATAAACGGATCACATCGTTACATCAACTGTTAATTACAGTTTTAAAACGAAATAAGAAAAAACATAACATGAATCCTTAAAGTATCGATAATTTAGTTTAAACAAAAAAATGGCACTTTTTCCCAGTACTCAGCCGCCAAAATCCAGTAATCAGCCTTTTCGTGCCCAGTACTCAGCCTTCGTATATTACTATCATAATGGGATCAAAATCAGCAATATCTATATGAAAATCAAAGATATTAGATATAATTCTTATTCCTTATACTTAATTCTTTTAAATCGAAGACTTACGGCATAAAACCCGTTGGCCGTACGTAACACAAAATATTTTTCAAGCTCACAGTATGTATATTATCTCCTTATTTCTATTAGTATTAATTATAATAAAAATATTAAAAACTTAAATATAAAAATATCAGCCAAACCTACATAGATCTAATGTTCATTTGTATAGCCGGTAACAGGTCCATTATTTTTAGATAATTTAGTGTTTTTTTTTTATATTACTAGTCCTCAAAG
>JALPQI010008278.1:0-48700 GCA_025490895.1 Thaumatotibia leucotreta
GTTGGAACCCATCTTGTAGGTCTATTCGTTTTCGGCTCTACTCCGGCCGGCAGATTTGAGATAGGTATAATAGCTCTTTTGACTCATACATTTTTTTTTCTCGAAAGGTTTTTGACCGGCTTCATCTATCGGATGTCGACTAATGGGGGCGTCCTAAAAGGGCTCGCTCTTGTATTGTAAAGACGAAAATTAAAATTAGTAATTGTTTTTATTATACCTACTGTTTAAAAGAAATAATTAATTTTGCTGAGCTCTTTTTATGGACATATGCATATTGTCAAGCATTATATTATATGAGGAGTGTCTTTTCAAAAAGGGCTTATTTCCAGTTTGAACTTTTTTTAGGAAATTAAGAAAAACATAAATCCACGGTTCCCATTTCGATATTATACTGTGTTTCTAATATAATACTTAATTAAGTTGATATAAATGTTATGGCACTAAATATATTGCGTTATCAACTTCATTATTAAGTTAATATACCATAAACTTTCAGAATGAAGCCCTTATGATGCGAAACATTTAGCAGTTTGTTGTGGCCTTGTGAGCTTATCCAATAACACACAAGCTGTTTTTCAAGGAAATTTTACAAAGCCTTTATTTTATACAAAAAGTAGGTACTTAATAATAAATTATCGTAATACAATATGCACTTCTAAAAGCTCTTACTATAAGGGATAAATAGACCCTTTTGATACGGACATAGAAATGTTCACATTTTAGAAGAGAATAAGAGACTTATTCGAACTTGAAATTCAAAACATATATATTATGTATTTCTCTACTTTTAGCAAAGCATTATTGTATATAAGTTGAAAGTGGAAATAAGTCCTCCTCATATGCGATTCATGGTGTATCTACTAACAATAATTACTATGAAATAAAGTTTATATTTTACTAAAGAACTATGTATTTTATTTAAAAAAATCATTACTTTTATTTTGATAGACTTTATTTTTTACACCACCTATTCGAATACGGGTCTTTTCTTCTCTGCTAGGAGGGATCAAAGTGGCACTTTTCTGTTCAAGGACTTTCTATTGCCAGCCTAAAAAATTACAATGAAATATGAAAATAAACAGTACGTTCATAATTGATAAAAATTTCTTCAGGATCGATTATTTGCATACATATTAAATATGTGATATATCTTTTATTTTTCTCATAGGTGGTGTGAAAAGCAGTGTTCAAGTTTGCAACATAGCAATCTATTTTTATTTATATAGTGGCTCTACTGACAACGTGACGTTTGAACTTGACGTTTCCCCTCCCCTCTCATTAGTGAAAAAAGTCAGTGTGATTTCAAACCGTCATTGAGTCGACACAGTTTTCGCTATCGTATTTTATATTCTCGTACTAAAACACCACTCACACGCGAGTTCATCAGCACCACATTAAACTAGCGAGTGCAAGGAGCCCTACGACCAAGTGCGAAGAGCGGACCCAGGCTAAGTTGGACTCTGGAGGTAACGGTCAGGTGACTTCAGTTAGCAGGAGAATCCGGTCGGCGCCAACAGCGGACAGCAAAGCTACGGATCCCACCTCCAGCATCAGGCACGGAAGGTAATCCAACCACTCAGCTGTACATCTGCTCACTTCACGTTTCTTTCAACAAGCACCAACATTCTTGCTCCCCCACACCCTAACGTATTTCAATTTAAATTTTACAACGGTTAATTCCGACTTTCTCTCGTTACAACATTACAGTCCACTTTTATCGTCTCTCGAACATTTTGGTTCTTCAAACCGGATATTTTGATAAGTGACCTCTGGTTTTATCGTTTGTTTTCGCGTAGTCACTTATCGGATTCCGTTACTTATTTATTTACTTGTCGTTATTTTGAGAAAAAATATTAGGGTAGGATTTATAAAAATATTCGTGGGTAAGCAAGAAGGTTGGTCGTGTAGTGGTGTTTTAACAACCGATTCATTGCGTGTTCCATTTTCAAAGACTTTTGTCTGTGGCGGCGAACAATTTTTTCATGACATCACAGGCGTGCCTTACGCCATAGAATATGATGACAAGCCTATCGTGTCATCCGCCATGTGTAAAAAATTATGAACATTTTTAGTTTTTTTCATTGATTTTGACTTCATTGAGTTCAGTTGAAATCAAACCAAGGAAGTGAACTGATCAAAACGTTGATTTTAAACTGTTAGTGGCTTCTAACCGATTATATACTACGTGTTTTACTTGAAATGGATGGTAAGTGAGTTTTAAACATCAGAGGTTACAAACATTTTCTACTAAGTATAATGTTTATAATGATGTATAGTGGGATAACGGAATGGGGATTTTTTTATAGTGCAACGCGATTTAAACCTATGCATTTAATATCTTCGTGATTTCTCCTTGAATTATTCATTCAAGTCTTATAGGTAACAAATCATTTGTCTTGAATTACAAAAAGTACCTAATATGTTCATTTTAATATTTATTTTATAAATAAAATAACCCTATTACAACTTTTAATTAATTTTGAAACTCATATCGACACTGGAAATTTCAAATGTCGTAAGGGACATTTTGTCGTAAGTACACTTTGAATTGCATAGAACTCAGAAAAAAATTCTCTATCGATCTGTATAATTAACTTTTTGATATCGCTTCAAATAAAGAAGTTATGAAGTGAATTAATTTTGTCGTAACTTCATATTGCTTTTAAAAAAATGTTGTATGGGTCAAATTTTTAATTTGAAGGGATAACGTGTCCATTTTCAACGTAGTATATCCTTCTTATTCATAAATCCCTATGTGGTTAGTTACTACAGCAAAAGAAGGTGCCTTTACGACATTCTAATGAAATAAATACGAAACTTTGAATTCACAATGACGTAAGGGACAAATATTTTAGGCTTTTGTGCGTTACAACACAATTTCGAAGATAGTATGGCTCTATTCTCTTAATAAACTGAGTCGTATGTACATATAAATCAAAATAATTTTAAAGTTTGATGTCGTAACTCACCTTTAAATTTTATAAAGTATACGTTACTACATTAACTACGGTACATGAATGAGAGTTACGCCTCAAAAAAGATGATATTTAAAAATCATGAAAGTTTTTTTGTGTACGTTATAACATTTTGTTTAGTTTCTTATAGCACTTGCAACAGTGCCGGTGCGACTTGACCCAGGGCGTCTCAGGAAGAGGGGTGAGGGCAGAGCAGTATTTTTACTACCACATAGATACTGCATCGACCAGCGACTCACGCACATTTCCACTTCCATCCCTGGAGCATATACATCTCTAACGATTCCTCTCTGGACGGCCAACGGCCAATCAAGGCAAGCCGAGTCCTACAGTTCTTCTTGGATTCTACTCCGACCGACGAAAACATGCCTCAGACGATGTCGCTATTGCCGAACAGCTCGCCAAAAGCTGCCCCAATCTTATTATTATCTCCCTGGAAATCATGGGCTTATTTATAATTAGCTGTCTTTTGCCAATTCGAGAAATTTACTCTGTAGTACACGTGAACCGTGAACCAGTCTCAGCAGGCTATTGAAAAGTGTAATGAGCTATGATCATTGCATGGGTCAGACGGTCAGAGATAGGGCTATAGTAGTAAGGTCCGGACATCTGCCATATTATCATCTTTATTATTGTTGTTTTGGTCTAAAAGTCATTACTGATTATTGTCGAGGTCAGAACATTCCAGATTCTGAAGGCTGCAATTTTGTGTACATCATAAGGTCTGCCTAGGTGAATACTTCTTTTATACATTTGTGGTCTGCAGAAACAGAGGAGGAGGACCTCCTCCTCATAGTAGATTAATTGATAGTTTAAATCAATATGTTGCAACGTTGCACAGTAGTTTGCTTTGATTTTTGGCAGAAGCTACATATTGCATCTTGTTTCTTACCCATGATTGTTATACATATGTTAATAGTTAGGATTCTCGATTCCTCACAGGCTTTGTTACTTTTGAGCTCAAGTAGCTCTTTATTGTTTTCTGTTATTGAACCCTTGAATAAGAGCTTACGAGTGAGAGTTACTTTGATGGACTTCAACTGTGCGATTGCTCTTATCTTATCTTATCATATTTATCTAGTTTGTTCAGCAGAGAATATGGCTCCGGTTTGGTGATTCCATAGAAAGGCTCTGGGCTGACAATGCGTGTGTTGCCGTTCTTTCCGGTATACTCATCTGCTGTTTCGTTTCCAACAATATTGGAATATCCTAATACCCATCTAAGTGTTACTTCATTAAAGTCAAGGGCGTTTAATTTATTCTTGCAGCACTGGACTTGAGGGATTCTAGTGAGAGCATCGCAGCTTGACTGTTTGAGTTGATGTAGATAATAGATAATATTGGTTTTTAGGTTTCTGGCCAAATTGATTTCCACACATAATGTAATATTTATGCGTGGAAATCATCATAATATTGACTTCTGTCTAGAAAATGAATTTTGCTCATGCCGACGCAAACCCTGACCTTAGGCCTCTCACCTACTTGTACCTGTGGTGCCATTTTCGACAATCATTCTGGTCATTGGTCCATTTGTATCTTGAGGGTATTTCGACTGTCTGATGAAGCTACATTCGATGTGCTTGTTTTATTCCCGAAAGCCCAGGCTTTCAAGTTGGTTTTTGCAGGGTGTTCAAACACTGAGAACACCCTGTCGTTGTCTGAAATTCATACTCAGTTATATTGAGGGTTGGAGTAGCTATTCTGTTAGAGAGCACTCTTCGGACCCATATAGTCGTGGTTTCATCCCTTTGATTTAATTTCATTAAGGATGGTTTCTGTGAGTTTATTATCGAAAGCACCTTCGACATCAAGGAATACACACCGACCTGTTTTCTTATTCTCTAGACTTTAACGCCGCTTTGATAACCTGTATCCTGCTTATTTTTGTTTTATTTCTTTCTGTTATTTTCTTACTGGTGCAGTAAAGAATTACTCAAGTCATGCCAAGTGTTAGTCAAGTGGGGTAGTTTTTGGTAAACATGTTGATTTAGACTTAGCGATCTTGCCACCAAGTAGTGAAAGAAATAGAGATGTTAGACTAATAGGTTTGAAGGACTTAGAACGAGTATTATCTATACTCGTTTTCCCTGCTTTTTGGTATAAAGCGTACCTTGACACTAGTCCATTTTCTCAGTATAAACCCCAATGCAATGCTTGCCCGAAATATTTTACCAGGTGCGGAAGGAGGACGCCTTGATTTCGTTTTGATAATGTAGGAAATATTTCATAATTTCCAGTCGATTTGAATGGCTTGCACTAACTCAGCGCTCCTTGATCATTTTTTGGTCTACAAATGTAGGTTTTCAGTCAGTGTTTCGTTCCCTAAGGATTCGATAGTTCCTTTGACCGCACGTCTGAATAGCACGAGTATCATCAAAAAGGGTCATAGATCTTCGCGGAAGCAGTTAGATTACTTATCCAGAATTTCTTTCTTAATATAGATGTTTTTGTTTCGGGCTCAGGTTGCTCTCGATATATGTTTTCTTCTTTTCACAACACTAAGCTGACTAAAATATATACATACCTAACATGTTTGGTTTTATTTCCTATAAATTGTAACGGGTTATCTAAAATATAATAAATTACACGTGAAATCGATCTCCGTCTATGAAAATACTACAATTGTAAGTACACAACTTTATATTTCCTTGCATTTTTAAGCTACTTACTTCAATTAATCTGGAAACTAGAATGACTTTACAACAGAAAATAGTTGTAATGTAGCATGTTATTTGACAGTAACGACAAAGAGGTAGTGTTTTCGTTTTTGTCGTAACAGATTTTCATAAAAATACTAGACATTTTTGGGGGCGTAAGGGACATGTGTCTAGTAAATTTCTTGCGTGAGGGACACTATCTACGAAACTATTGAGTTTACATATGTATACCTAATTGTCTAATAAAGAGAAAGCTTTATCGTAGTTATGTATATAAGAACCATCTAATTCGGATGAATATGTAAAAAGTTACTTTTTTTAAATTTTGGTTTTTGTTTTTTGGCTCTCCTGAAAAGTGGACCTTTGTCCCTTACGATATTTGAAATTTCCAGTGTCGATATATAACATTTACCTAGTGTTCTTAACGGTAGTCTAAGACCCAAATTTTGCCCCAATATGAAAATAGTTACAGAAAAACGCTGCGCCATTGTTTGAACATAGTGATACGTTCCAGCTTCGTGTTTTGACACACGTGTTAAAATATACAAAGCGTTTTGTTGTAAACAAATATGAAAATATCTTGGAATCGTTTCATTAGAAACACGTACTAAAAATCACAATTCAAACTATTTACTTAAGTATACCGAAACTTACCCAACATTTGATATTTGTAAAAAAGGGATTGTGCGAATTTTTTATACAGTCATGGCCAGATAATTAAGAACAAGATTATTTTTCCCATGCAACTGCATACAAAAACCACTTTCGATGTTTTATTAATATGTCAAAACGAAAACAAATGTAGATAGAGTTTTCGTCGTCCGCGGCCAGTATTTAGAAGTTATAATAAATATGAAGCTCTTTGTCCATTGAACACGAACATAAATAAACTTGAACTTTTTCTTTATAGTTTTATTTTAATAATTTCATTGCGTCTTCCATTTTCAAAAGCTTTTGACTGTAACAGCGTCACGCGACAGGTTTGCCTTACTGCATATAATAACGCACGCCTATCGTCATCCGCACTAAAACGCTGACGCGTAAAAATAGTGCTGCTTGAAAAGGTTGTTAACAACTGAATTTGAAAAAATAATAAAATATTTTGAATATTCTAGAAACGAAGGCTACTAGCTTGTTCTACATGGCAAACAATAATAATTTTGTTCGGGGTGAACCTTTCTGAAACTTAATTTGAAGAAGTTTTAGTCGATTTTAAAATGACACTCCTCTCGTGTCACACGCCATTCGTTAAAAACTTTGATGACACTCCTGGCGTGTCATCCGCACTGAAACGGTTAAGTACTCATTCATTCAGTTGACCGTCATAAATAATATTCCTGGCAACACTTTCGTTTATGTCAGTTGTCACTGCCATTACTGTCAGTGTCACCCTGGATGAAAATATTGAAAATAGCATTATCGTCGTAATTGTTTCGATTAGTTTTTGTTGTTGTTTTCTTCTATTCTCAACTGTTCAGCATGGGGCCCGGTGGTAATACAAGGGAGTCCGAAGCGGTTGTTGACCCGCTACTGATTGCCCGGGACTATGCGTTGATGAGAATAGAATATTTGCAGATGTTGTCGGATGAAGATCTCGCTTTGTGTGACGAACGCGAATTGAGCTCGATAGCTCAGAATTTTCACGAAGCGCAAATAAAGCTTCTTAGCTGTAACCCGCGAAGTGACCACCGGGAAATCTGTAGCCATACAGCATTATTTGACACAAAACTTAGGTCAGTAAGAGCGCGCTTAGTGAGGGAGTTAAAACATACAACTACAAAAACACAACAATTGGTTATGCCAAAATTGCCGAAACTACAGATAAAGCCTTTCGATGCTAGGGTTGACAATTGGTTGTCATTTATCGAACTTTTTAATTCTATAGTGCATACACGCACGGATATTGCGCCGGTTGAGAAGTTGCATTATTTATTATCGAGTGTGCAAAATGAGGCGTATGATCTGATAAAGAATTACCCTGTCAATGATGAGAACTATAACTTGGCTTATGACACATTATATAGGCATTATAATTCAATTCAATTCAATTTCTTTATTTCACACATATAAGTTTACAGTAATAACCAACACACTTACACGGTAAATTAAAATTACAATTATACACAATACAATAAATTAATCATAATTCGAAGATGTCAATAATAAATTTACAATTTCATAATAAATCTAGCAAATGTCAAATATATTAAATATCAAAATTCATTTTAACTTCACTTATACACAATACAATAAATCAATCGAAATTCTAAGATGTTAAAATATACAAATAAATTAAAAATTAATGCAATAAATTATAATTACAATAATAATGAATAATAAGTAAAAAAAAAAGCAGACAATTAAATAAAGGAATAATAACAACTTATCCCAACTTTAAGTACCCAGGGCAGAGTTCAGAAATAACCTAGCCGCACTGGTATACTTGCACAGCGTGTCAGCAAAAATGTCAGCTTCCGGGACCTGGGCGACGAAGCGATTTATGAGCGCAACCGCACGAGCGGTGGGCGCATTGGCAGCGTGCACCGTGCGCGCGGCGGGGCCCGCCAGCAGGCGACGTCGCCGCCGCGGCACTCGCGCCCCACCTGAATTTGAACCCTCCGGACATAGTTTAGGCGGTGGAACCGCTAGACCAATCCTGCCCAAAGTACTGGGGTTATAGATTCCGCCGTGGATCAACAGGTGGAACTGAACCAATAGGGTTAGTTTGCGTCTAAGTTCGAGGGTGTCGAGGCCGACCATTGCCAAAACAAAGTTGGAAGGGAAAAGATATGGGTAATATCCATATATCTTTTTATACAAAAATCTACAGAATTTTCGCTGGACTCGTTCAAGCATGAGAGCATATTTTGTCTCGTGCGGATCCCACACTGTGGCCGCGTACTCTAGCCGGCTTCGAACGTACGCGAAATATAGTGTCAAAGCAATTTTAGGGCTAGCAAATTGCGATGCAATCCTCATGATGAAGCCTAAGGTTTTGCAAGCATTCTTGCAGGTTATGCTAATATGTTGCCTAAAGTCAAGTTCGGTATCCAATGTTAGCCCAAGGTCACGTATGTTATACACCCTTTCTAGTTCTACACCACTAATATAATAATTTGCAAGAATAGGGTGTTTAGCTCTAGTGATCGTGATCACTTTGCATTTTGATGTGTTGAAGTGAAGTCGATTGACGTCACTCCATTCAGTTACCGCGTCGATATCTTGTTGCAAACGATCACAATCGATACTACTGCCTACATCCAAATATAGTTTTAAATCGTCAGCAAACATAAGACACTCAGAAGCCCTGACAGTCTTCGGCAAATCATTTATCATTATAAGAAACTGCGTTGGACCTAATGTACTACCTTGGCTAACTCCTGACCGAGTGTAATAAGGTGGCGAATAGCTCCCCGCCAGGCGAACAAACTGACTACGGTTTCCCAAATAGCTCGCGAAAAACCTCAACAAATTCGGTGAGAAGCCTATTGCTGCGAACTTCTGGAGTAAAATGTCATTGTCGACTACGTCGAAGGCCTTTCGGAAGTCGAAATACGCCGCGTCTACTTGGCGTCGCTCATCCATAGCAACTGAGACATAATCGACAAAAGTAGCCAGGTTTGTGACTGTAGAGCGACCTTTACGGAAGCCGTGCTGACCATCGTCCAGTAGGGGCGCAATTTGACGCCTAATGTGGTAGTCAACTACCGTTTCAAATAATTTGCCGAAAACCGAAAGGACTGCTATGGGCCTATACTCCGTGACATCAGATCCAGAGCCACTTTTAGGTACTGGAGTGACCCTAGACTTCTTCCAGCAATCGGGATAGGTCGCCACTTTTAGCGACAAATTAAATATATGTAATAGCGGCTCCTCCAAAACCGATATGCAATCTTTCGCCAAATATGGAGGGACTGCATCTGGGCCCGCAGAGGAGTGCGGCTTAAGTCTACGCGTCGCTCGGCGTAGATCTGTAGCATCGATACCTTCTACCGTGATACACGCAGCGTCAGCCTGGCCCCTACGAGCAGCTTCAACGGGATCCAGCCTAGGCTCCTCAGCTTGGAACACGCTACTGAAATATTCGGCAAAAGCATCAGCCGCGGCCTGGCCCGAAACTGTAACGCCGCGGTAGGTATACTCATTTAGCCGGCGCTGATCGTTCCGCTTACTTTTGACGTGGTCCCAGAATTTTCGGGGTTCACTAATAATGTCGCGCTCAATATTGTTTTTATATTGTTGGTAAGCATTGTTTATTAAATTTTTTACACGCCATCTGTAATACTTAAAAAGTTCGCGATTATACAATGAGCCGGATTTCTTATACATCTTTAAATGTGCATATTTATCTTGTATTAACTGTATTATTTCCTTAGTGAACCATTTTGGATAATTATATTTACGCGTGGAGTGTATTGGCTGTTTTTTTATAGGCACATGGTTGGAGATGCATTCGTTCAGTTTCTTATAAAAAATGCTACAAGCTACATCAACGTTCTCCTGGATACCTACTTCACGCCAATCAATATTCGCCAATGCCTCGTAAAGGACACCTAGATCCGCTTTACGAAAATCCCATTCGAAATGATCTATGGAATTTCGCGACGGAGACTCAGGTTGCGTTCTTACTTGCGGTGCGCGTTGGTTACCTCGCGGGAACGCGAACACGGCCAGCAGTGGGGGATGATAAGCGTCAGCGGGCACTAGCGCGCCGACGTCGTCAGACACATCGACCTCATCGGGTCGCAAATCACTTAGCACCAGGTCCAGGATGCCTCCATGTTTATTAATTACAGAGTTGTGCTGCACAAACTTTGTAAATTCAAGAAACAACTCGAATTGGTTTTTTACAGTTGCACTACAAGAATTTAGATTAAAGTCCCCTACTACTAATATATTTAAAGTGGCATATTTACAAACAACATTTTCAAGGCAGTTTAACACTTTTACATACTGAACATCATTAATTTTAGGAGGTAAATATACAACGCAACAGACAATTTTGACACAATTCTTTACGGTAATTACAGTTATTAAAAGTTCCATGTCCTCAGTTAACTCGTCCACATCAGTGACAAGTTGTACGCTGTAGCAGTCGCGCGCCGCGAGCAGCACCCCTCCCCACCCCGCGTCACCGGCGCGGTCCTTGCGAAACACAGTGTATCCGGGGGGGAAGAGCTCACTGTTGTATACGGAACTTGTAAGGAAAGTTTCTGTCAATGCAATTATGTCAGAGGGACAGATAAGCATGTTATTAAAAAACACGTCGGTCTTAGAACGTAGACCTCTCACATTCTGGTAGTACACTGATAAGGGTTTATTGTGTCGCTGCCCGTGTCGCACTTTTTGCACGAAAGTTCTGGCGCCACGGCTTGACACAAATATCTCTCGCCCAGTTCTCAGCCGCCATTACTCGATCAGCATATTTGGAAGGGATACCCAGCTTGAAAGAAGCATATTCTCCTCGCGCTTTCAGCTCGTCTACAGAACAGTCATTACTGCCACATATTTGTGTGAGATATTCTCGCACTTGTTCTGCAGTTGTTCCTTTTTGCACATAATATAAATGTAAGTATTTTATTCTGTTTGAAGCCTCAAATGGACAGATAGTACCAGGATTTGCCGTGCCCCGTAAGATTACGGGTTTTCGCGGGTCTCGTTTCCGCACATTATGCGAAGTTTTACCATCGACAACAGCATCACGTCGGTTTTCCGGTTGCAAGGGCCCAATCAAGGTCGTAGGCGAGGATTCCACCGCGGTGCGGCGGCGACGATGTCGACGAGGTTGTTCCCACACACCGCCCTCGCATCCCATGTCACGAGTGGTCCTTGCCACACTGAAGTCTTCTGGCTGTGTTATAATTGGGCTTTCACTAGGTGTTACAGAATATAATTTAGGGGAAGTACTAGGACTCGCAACAGTAGCTGCAGGCGTCGACTTTAATTGAATATTTTTTTCCCTTATTTTTTCGTTGTTAGGCTCTGGTTTCGGTTTTTGCTTGCAAATATTTTCTTGATTCTCGCTGGAAACAGAAATTGGAGGCTCAACGACTGCATTATCTGTAAGAATATTATTGCTACGCATTTCCCCTACTAATGTAGTAATTTTACTATCCAATTTTTCTAATAATATCGCAAATTGGTCGTCGACACACTTGCTAATCAAATTGACTAGGCGCTCATTCAGTGCGCGGTCTAGCTCTTCTCTTATTATTTTCTTCAGGTTATTCAAGGAGTTCCCATTGCCTTCTACCACTCCCCCAGCCTTCCTCGGTGCACTTTTGTAGCTTTGCTGGTGAGGACGGTAGGTAATATTTGTGGAATTATCAGTTTCAGACTGATTTAGGTACGCGCTGTCATTTATGGGATCGACCGGAAGGCTAAAAACGCTTAGATCTTTGTCTGCAGCTGACACGGCGTGACCTCGTACAGGTGTGTTGGTATTGTCGCCTTTAGGTAATCTGCAAACGCAGGCTTGGCAAATCCATGCATCTTTTTTATCAGCTGTCATATTGAACTTAAAATAGTCTTTAGCAATATTAGCGCATTCCAATTCATAGACATCCTTGCACTTATAGCATTTTAAGTACAGATCGTCGTTAATAACATTCGTACAGCCAGCACAGGTTTCTGCCGACATTATTATGGCGAGTGATAACGACTGGGTCTCAGGTATTCTATTTACTAATAGTTTCGAATCGACAAGTACGTGACTCACTCAGAGCAGGTAGCAGTAGCAAGCGGGTAGCGGAGCGGGCGGCGCGGGCGACTTGCCGAGCGCACCCGAACCGTAGCCGAGGAGCTGGGGTCACTGAACTCTCGTCGTTGCCGTTCGTTGACCGCTGACTGTTATTGTTTTTATTCAAATTTGAACAATTTTAACACTACGATTACTCAATAATTCCGAGGAGTTTTGAGACACTGACTTCACCAATAGTTTGCTCATTAGATTGGGCTTAGAATGATATACGCCACACAAAGTAATTCACTGTTTTTATACACATTTACGAATAAAGAAGAAAGAGCACAAACAATAGGGTGTCACTCGTATCACTGCGCGCGCGCTCCCATTATAATAAACCTAGACTTATCGCAACAACCTACTATGAAAAGTTAATTCAATGTGAAGCAGTGAAAGGATGTCGGACTAGTGACCTGCAGCGGGTTCATAGGGTCTTTAATGAAAACTTGTCAATATTAAAAGGCTTTAAGTTACCAGATGTCAATTTCATGCTTGTGCAGTTACTATGGTCGAAGCTTGATAAAAGTACAAAAGAGCAGTTTGAATTAGAGCACAACTCGGATGAAATTCCTGTGCTAAGTAAGTTGCAGGACTTTATTGAAAAATGGTATCGGGCTTTGGATGCTGCAGGGTTTATGACTAGTGTTGCTCAACCTAGTGTAAGTAGGCCTGCCTCTAAGGGGAATACAGCTTTGGTTGTGTCTGCCACAACATGTGTGTTGTGTAGTGAGGCACATAGCATAGCTTCTTGCCCTGTATTCTTAAGTTCTGACCCGGCGAGTAGGTTTAAATGTGTCAAGGAGAATAATTTATGTATATTGTGCCTATCGGGTTCACACTCTGTGAAGTTTTGTAAAGCGAAGCAGCGGTGTGAGCAGTGCAGATTTTCCCATCATACTCTACTTCATTTTAATAATGCAAAGGCACCTGCTTCAGCCGCAAATAGTAATACGAGTTCTTCAAAGTCTCAAGTAGAAATTCCAAACCCGCTAACTATGGTTGCAAATAACATGGCAACTTCGCCTTTGTTTTCGACAGCCTATGTGTGTCTTAGGGATGTTCAGGGGACCTTTGTTCCAATTAGAGCTGTACTGGATTCTGCTAGTGGCTGTAATTTCTTAAGTGAAGCCTGTGCTGAAAGATTAGGTCTGCGGTTCAAGGATGGTAGGCATGCTGTGACTGGTATTGGTCACTCAACAACTGAACCTGCAGGTACCTTGTCATGTGTCATTTCACCCACCAGTGGTCGCCCTAATGTGACCATTTCGTTAGAGGCCTATGTGTTACCTACTATATGCCCAGACGTGCCAGCCGAGCATATGGATTTATCGTCGTGGCAACACATTAAGGATTTGGATTTAGCTGATCCGTCTCCTCACATCCCGGGTCCTGTCGACATGCTCCTGAGTGCTGGCATTTTCGCTTCATCGCTGCGCCCTGGACTGGTCCATGGGGATCCAGATCAACCGACTGCCCTTAACAGTGCTTTCGGATGGCTCTTGATGGGTGGAGCCGCCACCGCTGAAGTGGCTCCTTACTCTCGAACTGACTCTTGTTCTCGCACTGAGTTTTGCTCTCTCTCTGGCTCTCGCTCTCCCTCCGATTCTCACTCTCACTCCGACTCTCGCTCTCGCTTAGATCCTCGCCCTCACTTAGATTCTCGCACTCGCCTAGATTTTCGCCCTCGCTTAGATCCTCGCACTCGCTCATATTTTCGCACTTGCTTAGATTCTCGCCCTCGGTCCGATCCTCGCTCTCGCTCCGATTCTCGCTCTCGTCCCGGCCTCTACTCTCCCTCAGATTCTCGCTCTCGCTCAGACTCTCGACCTAGCTCCAATTCTCGTTCTTGTTCTCGCCCCCGATTCGCCTCGCCTCCCGTTTCTTGTGCTCAATCTTATCGTCAGCCTCCATCCCTCTCAGCTTTAATTTTATGTTCCCTTATCGCTTGCCTCTCTGCTTTTGCTTTCACGCCCGTTCTCGTTGTCACATTCATTCTAGTTCTCGGGCTAGCCTTCTCCATTTCCGTCGCTGTCGCTGTAACCCTTGTCGTCGGGCCGCCTATCACTACGCTGTCGTCTTTATCGCACTCCTGTTTATGGTCTAGACTCCAAAGGTGCTTTCGTTCGTGTAGTACAGCTAACTTTCGCTCTTGTCGTGACACTCGTTTCCCCTTGCGTTCTCGCGTCAGGTCATCTGATGGTAGGCGGTCGCTCAGCGCGAGATTCGCACGGCAACGGTATTAGCGTCTAACTTTTATTATAAATATGTTGTGTCGTTTTCCCTTTGGTTTAGTTAGTTTTAGTTTTTCGTTTGTGTTCTCTGGGTTAAAACACTGTCGTATTTTGGTAGGCGGATAATGTTCAAGTTTGCAACATAGCAATCTATTTTTATTTATATAGTGGCTCTACTGACAACGTGACGTTTGAACTTGACGTTTCCCCTCCCCTCTCATTAGTGAAAAAAGTCAGTGTGATTTCAAACCGTCATTGAGTCGACACAGTTTTCGCTATCGTATTTTATATTCTCGTACTAAAACACCACTCACACGCGAGTTCATCAGCACCACATTAAACTAGCGAGTGCAAGGAGCCCTACGACCAAGTGCGAAGAGCGGACCCAGGCTAAGTTGGACTCTGGAGGTAACGGTCAGGTGACTTCAGTTAGCAGGAGAATCCGGTCGGCGCCAACAGCGGACAGCAAAGCTACGGATCCCACCTCCAGCATCAGGCACGGAAGGTAATCCAACCACTCAGCTGTACATCTGCTCACTTCACGTTTCTTTCAACAAGCACCAACATTCTTGCTCCCCCACACCCTAACGTATTTCAATTTAAATTTTACAACGGTTAATTCCGACTTTCTCTCGTTGTTGACTATGTGTCACACGGTATCAAAATTATTTCGTCTTGGGCGTTAACGCTTGAATCCTTCATTACGCTCAGGCTTCCACTTTAGAATCAGTCCCTACGGTCGGGATTCAATTGTGGAATCCGTCGCTTCATTCAGGATTCAATATACGCCCACGCCGGAAATATACCATTTTGATACCTTGTGACACAATCTACTATTGCAAATGACGAGAAAAACTATACCTACATATAAAACACAATTCAAGTACTGAGCCCTTTACACTAAAAACCGCTAAAGATTACTCTTATTCATAAATGTGTCCAAACGGTTGAGTATTGTTTGTTCCTTTCCATCTCAAAGATATATTTTTTATTTTATTTTATTTATTTTATTTTATTTATTTCAACCAACTTGTATTTACAGTTTAACCAAACATACAAGTTATAGGTTACTTAAAAATATACTTAAAATTATTTACATTTATTTAACAGTGTATTATGTAGTATGTCTTATGTCACTAGTATCTTACTCTATTGTGGTAGGTGTAGAATTTAATTCGAGATACCGAGCAGCTGTGGTCAGGAATTTCGGTTCTGCATGTGTAAAAATGTCCAACGAGGGATCAAATATAATAATTTTATTGATAAGGTTAAGAGCTACATACAGAGGACTGGTAACTAGCGTCATTGTACTGAAGTTTGGGATTGAAAAAAGGGGTATCTGGCGAGGTCGAAGGGTAGTTCTGACAAACTGTGAAGGTACCTTAAAATGAACATATTGTAGTAATAATGGATTTATTATTGAGCCTCGTATTAATCTGAAAAAGTATTTTACTGCAGCAAGTTGTCTTCGTACTTCTAGGCTTTGATACGTGACCATCCCCAGTAGAAACGGTGTGGGATACATGTAGGGATAGTACCCATATATTTTCCAGTAAAGATATCTTATAAACGACTTTTGAATTTTTTCAAGAAGAAGAATGTAATTTTTTTCATGTGGGCTCCAGACAATGCAGTTACTTTCTAGGAGACTACGTATAAATGCATTATATAGTAATGTAATAACGCTGTAAATATTGAAGAATTTTGACTGTCGAACAACAAAGCCAAGGGATTTTCTAGATCTATTGCAAATTTGCACTATATGTTGGGAAAATGTTATTTGAGTGTCAAAAGACGTTCCAAGATCACGAATAGATTTTACACTTTGTAGAGTCTCACCGCTTAATGTGTAGGAACGATTACTATTGAGTGACGTCATTGAATATGTCATGGCTGCGCATTTGTTTGTATTTAAATGTAAACTGTTAAGAACTCCCCATCGGTATACATTATCTATATCTTTTTGTAGCTTAATTGCGTCCGACTGATCTTGAATAGGCATAGCTAGCTTAACATCATCTGCAAACAACAATATTAATGAATTTTCAACGTAATCTGGTAGGTCATTTATTGTTATTAAAAATAGCAATGGTCCAAGACTGCTTCCTTGACCAATACCTGAAGAGACGGAGTATGTTTCAGATTTGGCTGCATTATATGTGACATATTGCTTGCGTCCAGAGAGATAATCGGCAAAGAACATTAATAATATTTTGGAAAAACCTGCTTTAGCCATTTTGTGTAGCAAAACATCGCAATCTATTCTGTCAAATGCCTTTCGGAAGTCTAGGTATACTACATCTACTTGTTTTTTGTCATCTAAGTGGTGAGCTATGTAGGTTACAATATTGAGGAGATTAGATGTAGTTGATCTATTATGTATAAAACCGTGTTGGGAATCTGTAAACCATCCCCTTAACTGCTCAGATATTTTTTTATATATAACAGACTCAAATACTTTACCAAACACCGAAAGAACAGCTATTGGCCTATAGTTTTTTATATCTGACTTAGAGCCAGTTTTATGTATTGGGTGAACTTTTGAGATTTTCCAGATTGATGGGTAAGTGTGTGTTTTGATAGATAGATTAAAAATAAATGCTAATGGTTTTACAAAAGCCTCGCAGCAATCACGAACTATATACTGTGGAATGGAGTCTGGGCCTTGTGTGGTCTTGGGAGCTAGGCGTTTTATCGCTGTGCGTATATCATGTTCATCGATGTGGTCGATTGTCACATGGTGGTGCGAGGCGTCCCAGTGTTGACTTGCAGTATGAGCATCTAACTTAGGTGAATTAGGCAAGAATACGCTACTAAAATACTTTGAAAATTGTTCAGCTATTTGGGCTGTAGATAGATTTCCAAACATGGCAGGTTCATTATTTACTCGGTTACTTTTGACGTAAGACCAAAATGAGGTAACGTCATGCTTAATGTTTAATTGTATACGTTTATTATATAATTCGAAATCCTGTTCTGAAAGTATTTTTGTCTGTCTTCTATAGTACTTAAATAAGCCGTAGTTTAGTTGGTTATAGTTTTGTTTATACAATTTGTGAAATTTATTTTTAAGGTTATTCATTTCAATTGTTTCTGGTGAGTACCATACTGGGTATTGTTTTTTAGGAGCTTTAAAGACTTTAAAGGGCACTGCATATTCAATATTTTTTTCAAGTGCACTATAGAAAGCAGACACAGCATCATTGACATTATTATATATATACGTATCACTCCATCTATTTATAGCTATTTCAGAGTACAACATAGGGAAGTTTGCTTTGCGATAATTTCTTTGAGGCAGTGAAAATGTTTTATTCGTAACCTGGGGCCGTTGAAGTTTCGTAGCATGGGATGTATGTTTGTTATTGAGTTGAATAGCAATGTCTAATGGGATATGATGTACCTCTTTAGAAACAAGTCCCTCACATTCAGATACCGATACTCCGACTACAGGCTCATTACACAATATTAAATCTAGCATTCTTCCGAGATCATTTAGCACTGTGTTTTTTTGTAGTAAATTACATTCAGCCAAGAACATGTCAAATTCATTATTAATAGCAGGACTCGCAGAGTGCAAATTAAAATCTCCTAGTATAACTACTGGCAATTTGGTATTAGTGATTAGCCTTCTTATACAACCAAAGATAGAGTAATATCTATTATCAGTAACTTTAGGCGCTAAGTATATAACACAGCTAATAAATCGTATACGACCCTTGGTGACCATTGCGCAAACTATTTCGTCGTCAACGTTCGGTGTACAATCAAGTCGTGAGATAGAATACGGAGCGCGCGCGGCCAGCAGTACGCCGCCGCCCCGGCCCCCGACTCGGTCACAGCGCAGGACGCTATATTCTGATGGGAACACCTCTGAGTCGAACACGCTGTCGTCAAGTCTGGTCTCGGTAAGAGCTATTATGTCACTAGTAATATTTGTTTGTAGTACATTTTTTATTTCAGTTCGCCTAGATTTAAGTCCCCTTACATTTTGATATAATATCTGACCAAGTGATTTTGTTTTACTTCCGAAAAGTATTTTTTTAGGACTCTTACATTTATTGGATGGACCCTTATTTGCTACATTACAATCGAAAAAACGTGCTATTAGTATTACAGTCTGGTGGGGGGTGAGTGTCAGTGTTGTTCACACAAGCTACTGATTGGTGGTCATGTACATTACATATATATTTTTTGAGGCATATAAATACATATTTAATGCCATATTTTGTAATTTTACCAGAATGATTAGAGAACATTGCATAGGTTAAATCCCGGTTTGTGTCGAATATATATGCATAGTTATTAGTTTGCATATCCATAGTTAGTAGGTTGTTAAACATTTCGACTTTGTAGTTATATATGGGAGCTCCACATACGTAAGTAGGTACGCAAACAATTTTATTAGTATGAGTTATATTTTGGAGCTTTTCCCTTATACAATTTACCAAGTCGATGCTGTTTTCCCATTTTTTGAGGTCATTTTCACTTATAAATATGACACGGTAATCGTTATTAGTAAAGTTTTCGAGTTTGTGATCTAAAGTATCAAGTAATTCGTATATTCCTCCATTGGGCACGGAATAGTGACAATATTCAACGTTTTGCTCGAATGCGTCTTCAATGGCCTGTAACGTCCCCATATTCTTATGGTTACTCAAAACACACAATTTGATCATGTCTTTGTTGGATATTACTGCTTTGCAGGTTTCATTGGTTCGAGTTAGCTCTATGCCGTTTTCCGAATTCGACATTGATGGGTCAGTCGTTACATTTTTCGGTGAGCTATTATGGCGTTTTGTCCTTTTGCGTTTATTTGAATCTTGTTTCTTTGAAATACTCTCTTCCGATTGTGTTAAAGTTTCTTCTCTATTTTCGTTACCAGATTCACGCATTTGTTGCGATATATTGATAAGACGGTAAGGGACACACTATACTATCAGCTCGCTAAGGTAGGAGACGTTTATGAATGAGGGGAAAAGAGAATAAATATATATCTACTTAGATGCGTCGACAATGGGAAATAATCTTATCAGAGCTTTTTCAGTTAGTTGTATCATTATGGGAACAACCTTACCTATTTTTTAATCGACTTAAAAAAAGGAGGAGGCACTATGTATCACGATTTAAAATAAACATATGTCAAAAAATCAAAATCAAAACAAAATAATTTACTCAATATCGAAAAGTGTAAGTAGTTACAATATCTGCACTGGTGCCTCTTTTTAAGCGTACAGGACACTTGTGCTAAGAGAGCACCGCTATGTATATGAATGAAATGAAATAAAATAAAATAAGCTGCACTACTTATGCTATCAATCGAGATGTCAGGATCAGGAAATAAGTATAAGTAATGTAATGTCATATCATATACCTAGTATCGTTTTGAAAATGCTCATTAATATCGTAGTACAGCCTAAGCACCAATCGAATAATTTAGTTTTGAAGCGTATACTATTCACCCAGTTTAGTATTTACCGTGGGTGAATCAATTTCACGGTAACTTGCAGTTATGTATAATGTTGGTCTATAGGTACGCGGAGTTATTAATGGATATTTTTGCGTATTCGTTGTTTCTTCGAATTTACATGGATGTATATTTAAAAAGAGAACTGACATCGATGTAATGTACTAGTAACAATAAACGCTGATTTGGTAGGCACTTACACGTTTTTTATGCCCTTGTATGTACCTAATACCTATACATTACTAGATGTAAGAAAAAACGCGTTAATTCAAATTTCCTATGGACGGCCGCCACTTCACAACTATATTATTAAGAAAAAAAAATTTTTTTTGTGGAATTTGACATTGGTCTCATAATATTTTTTGTTTATTTTGATGTCTAGAATGCATAGTTAAAATTATGTGGTTTCCTCGCGAGGCACCGTGTATATGGAGTTAATTATAACTGAGTAGGGAACTCGATGTAATCTTAACCCAGTCAGAGTAAAAAATAGTACATTACGACACAAGTGTGTAAAACACGAAATTCGAAACGAGTGGCAATGTTTCGCACGTGTCTCGTACGACGTTTTTTTAGTACAGATGGCCCTCCGAAGTTTTGGACCTGACGTAAGTTTGTAAAATGAGCCACTTCTCGCACTAGCGCCTAAAAAAGGCACCATCTGTACTAAAAAGAAAATATTACGGTCACGCCACTTGCCTTTTAATGAACGACTCTGATACCGTAGCGTAAAAACATTAGTAGGTATATTTCTTTAACTACAATGCCTCGCTTGAGAACACATATTGTTGTAATATTCATAGTTGTGGGTGAGTGTCATTTTGCAGTTATTTTTATGTAGGTAAGTCTCGTCATGAAATCAGTCTCCACTGTTACACGATAGTTCCATGTAGGTACCTACTCGTAGTTCTAACAGCCATGGGACTATAAGTTGATTCTTATGTTTTACGTTTAACAATCAAAAATCCAAAAGCATTCGCTTAAAAGTCGTCAAAATCAAAATAACTTCAGATAATGCTTAATGCAAAAGTTAACACCCAAAAAAGTGCGATCTTCCGAAACGATTTCAACAATGTTTGGTTTCGAATCAATAGATACAATTTTAGACACGAGATTCATAGTTTATGATATAATAATATATTAGCTTTATTGCAGCTTATTTTATAACAGTTGAAAGCCGGCATCTAGCTAAAAAAGGCTTGCAGAGAAAAAATAAGATGAAAATGCTTCAAAGTCATCCGCACGAGTCACAAGCAGAAATCGACGTATGGATGAAGCATATTCTTAAAGAAGAAAAGGTATGGCGAGATAAAGAAAAACAAAAAACAATAGAAACATTGATAGCAAACATTTTGGCCCCATTAGGTCTCCCCAAGAAAGACAATTTACGAAACGGTGGGGAGATTAACGAATTGTTCCACAAACTAACACACTTTATAAACCAAAACACGCATGTTTATTACTACGAGAAACGGAACGACTGCAAATTTGGTTTCGGGAATCCTGCAAAGATTTGCAAAAGGCCTAAATTCCGTCGGAGCGTTAACAATAAACCCAAAATGACTGGAAATAGAAATAAAAACAACAAGGACAAGTACGCACAACACATGATAGTAGAAAGAGCAATATATGATGACGGCTCTTCAAGCTTTAGCGATGAAAGTGAAAGCGATACTCCGGTTGGAAGACAAAAGTCTAGGTTCCAAATCGTTCATAATAAGCATAAAAATGACAAGAACAAGCGAAGCTCAGAATCAGAATCAGAATCTGGCGAATCGTTTTCAGACGATTCAGATGATAAACCAGAAGAACATTCCAATGCTGATGGCGATACAGAATCCGCAGAAATCAAACCGGAAATGTACGTTTCTGAGGCGGACAGTGCAAAAGATACAGACAAAGAGGGGATAGCCTCCAACGATGACAGACAAAAGAAAATCATGTATTTACAAGGCTCTAGGTTCCAAACACCTCTCAGGTCGGGACCAGTTTACAAAACGGGGAGGAGAAGTGAATATGATAGACTACCATACTTCATGCCAAAGCGGTTTAGGTGGGACAATCACATGATATACAACCTTGACGCGTATTGGAAGGAAGGTATACGGGCGTATGATTATACCCGCCATCTGGATGAAAATAAGTTTAAATAAATGTGTACGTTTTTGTGCAGTTTTTTTTAATTAGGTGTTCTTTTGAAAGACTTTTTTTTATTTAAACTTTCGTGAGACATAACTATCACATCACATCATCACCCAATCTCAGTCCTCTAGTAGTACTAGGCCTTTCCTATTACTATGCGTATTATTTTTAGTATTTTGTTTCAAATCAGTCAAAATTAGTTTTTGACCCTACCAATTTATTTTTATTATACGTTTTAATCAGTGCCGGATTTAGAGATTTGCCGCCTGTAGGCCATTTATATTTTGCCGCCCCTATCCACTGTGCTAATTTGAATATTTTCTTAGGAAAAAAGCTTCGTACATTACATTAGTCGTTGGACACTTTGGCAGGTATTTCATTTCACAGCCGTGTGTGTGTACTACCGGAGCGTTCGTGGCAGGAGAGGAAATCCAGCATCCCTACTGCGAATTACGAAATCCACAAATTTCAAATTTCAGGCAATGAAGGCGTCATTAGAGTGACGGATACAAATCCCCGAAATTTACGAACTTCGGTGTTCGCGGTAGCAGGCCTTTTCTTACTTTGTACAGTAAGCGAAGTTTTAGCTGGTGTGACAGTGGAGGGATGGACGCCTAGCCAACATACAATAACCAATACAGTGGTAGATTAGAGTTTATGCGAAGACACTGGGGTTGTACTTTGTGTGGAAATTAATAATAATATACGACTCTACCCTTACCACACAAACTATAGATAGCGGTCCTTAAATTGGGAAAATAAAGAAGTGCTAACATTCAAAAATTAAAAATCAGTCTGAGCATAATTAAACCATTTAATAAATTTCAACTCGGTTTTTATAGTTAATTAAAATAATTTTTTTAGTACTTTACAACGCTCACTCGCAAACAACAAATCAATCAATGTTACAATAAAACCAGAAAACATTCTTATTTGGCTTTAAAGTTATCTGATAATTTGACAATAGAAAACAACTTTTACTCCCATCCTGTAGCCAGGTTTGGTAGCTCATAGCTGGCTTCCATGTGAGAAAAATATTCCTGATTCGAAGTAGACTACTTAAAGAAGAAAGCGCTGAAACATACGTTTTAAATTCCATTATTAATGCGACGTTTTTTCTGATTGCTTCTTTAATTGTTAATAATCAGGTAACTTTATTTAATTATGTTTGTTGTTTAATTGTAAAAATTACTGAAATGTCGTCTGTTAGCGCACTATTATTAATTTACAAAAAAACGCTATTCCAATTGATTAGAAGGCTTCATTATTCCCAGATTTATTTTTAATGGTAGAACGTTACAATTTCTGTTTTTCAGATTTTGATACCATCTGGTAGCCATATTTGGTACATAGCTACGAAATAAGAAACGTGTTTTCCTATCTTGTGGCCAGCTACCAAATGGGAAGGATTCTCTTATTCTCCAGTGTGCGAAGCTGATTTTATCATTTCGTAAATTCTTTCTATAGTACGGTCAAATCGTACATAATTTTACCCTAAACTCGCAAATCAAGTAGTATAGCTGCATTTTTGGTATGTTATTTAGACACCACTGGGCAGTATAAAACCACATTTTGCAAGCAAAAAAAAGTTGTGCTAGCTGGGTAGTACGTGAAAAACTGCGAAATTTATGGCCATTTTTTAGTTTCTGATTTTTATTTAAAAAACCTTACTTTTTTTGATGTCATATGTTATTAAACGTTTAAAGACCAATAAATTTCCAACAAGTTGAGCTAACATGCATTACCGTAGGTCTTATAGTTTCAGAGATTCGAGACTTTAAAAAGTACTCCTTTTTGTAAACTAGATAAAATTTTCTGTTTTGCTAACATTTTCGGCTTAATATCGCCTAACCTAATTATGCTACGAAAAACATGCCATAATGACCTTGTAGCGCACTTAATATTCTTTAATTTAAGGGTAAAATTAGGTCAGTGAACTTTGTAGTTGAAAGTATAAACGCGAAATTCATAAGGCAGGAGGCCCGCTATCTAAGTTTTTCATACAATTCGCAAGTCGAGTTGCAAAGCTGCAATTTTGGTATATTATAAAGGCCGTATAGATATATACGAAAATGCATATTAAAAGAAAAACAAAATAATAGTTTGGGCATAGGACGTAAAAAACGGAAAAAAAATCGGACTTTTTTTAGTTTTTGACGTTTAACTAAAAATCTATTATCTTTTTGATACTAATTGCTATAAAACTAAGAAAGAACATTAAATTTGAAAGGATTTGAGCTAAGTTGCATCACCGTAAATTATATATATTTTGAGATACGACATTTCATAAAGTGCCCTTTTATCAAAAATTAAACAAATTTTAGGTTACGTTAAAGCTATTCACTAAATATTGGCAAAACGTTCGCGCTAAGAAAAAAAAAGTAATTGTAGATAACAACTACATTAAATTTGGAACAAATTGAGCCGATAACAATTACTGTAAGTCTTATAGTTGGGGGTATACGAGGCTTCAAAACATGCATTTATTTTCTTAACTTAATAAAGGGCACATTTTGAAATGTTGTATCTCTAAATCTATGTAATTTAGGGTAATGCAAGGTAGCTCAAATCCTTTCAAATTTAATATTCTTTTTAAGTTTTGTAGCAATTAGTATCAAAAAGATAATAGTTTCTTAATTGAACGTCAAAAAGGAAAAGAAGTCCAATAATTTTTCAGTTTTTTTCGTCTTATGCCGAAATTCCTTTTTTGTATTTCTTGTAATATACATTTTTGTACGTCCTTATAGGGCCTATATAATGTACTAAAATTGCAGCTTTGCAACACGACTTGCGATTTGTATGAAAAACTTAGATAGCGGGCCTACTGCCTTTTGAATTACGCGTTTTTATTTTCAATTACAAAGTTTGCTGACATGATTTTACCCTTTAACGAAAGAATATTAAGTGCGCTATAAGGTCATTATGGCATGTTTTTCGTAGCATAATTAGGTGAGGCGATATTAAGCCGAAATCGTTAGGAAAACTCAAAATAGCGTTAGTTTACAAAAAAGAGTACTTTTAAGAAGTCGCAAATCTCTAAAACTATAAGACCTACGGTAATACATGTTAGCTCAACTTGTTGGAAATTTATTAATCTTTAAACGCTTCCTAACATATAATGTCAAAACACGTAAGGTTTTTTTAATAAAAATCAGAAACTGAAAAATGACCGTAAATTTCGCAGTTTTTCACGTACTACGTAACCAGCACAACTTTTTTTTGCTTGCAAAATGTGGTTTTATAGTGCCCTATGGTGTCTAAACAACATACCAAAAATGCAGCTTTACTACATGTTTTGCGAGTTTAATGTACGATTTGACCGTACTACTATTAAAGATTAAGAGGCTGTAATTTGAAAAACTTTCATTAAAGTTTTTATTCTTTTTGGTCGCAAGAAAATTGGTATTCATGGGTGTATTTGAGATGCTTTCGATTTGCTTTTGATTCGCTATACACGGTGGAATTTAATCGGTGAACAGGAACCCATTTTTCTAATTCAGTAATCGATGGCGGTCACATTTATGTAGTACTTAAGTAGAACCAAGTTTTTTTTTTAGCATAATAAATTTTTATGTTGAAATTTAACTTTAATTAAAATTTATTGTCACCCTACTAATGGTTTAGTCTGAAAAGTTTAATACCTCTTTTCAAACTATCAGCCATGCATTCCTCTTATTTTACATAGGAATAGAGTCTATCGCAAAAATTAAAGCATGTGAGTGGTTATTGCTCATTTATGTTTTAAGTTTCTATGGCTGATAGTTTGAAAAGAGGTATTAAACTTTTCAGACTAAACCATTAGTAGGGTGACAATAAATTTTAATTTCAACATAAAAAAAATTTATGCTAAAAAAAAAACTTGGTTCCACTTAAGTACTGCATAAACGTGACCGCCATCGATTACTGAATTAGAAAAATGGGTTCCTGTTCACCGATTAAATTCCACCGTGTACATTGCAGTTTGGAAAATACCTGACACAAAAATTAAACGCCAGCTACTTCCTACGACTTCAGAATTCCCTTAGTTTTACTAATGTACGAAGCTTTTTGTTAGGAGTCTTAATCGCGTAAACTTACGCTTATTTTTATCCTGACGTTTCGGGCATGCATGACATTACACCCGCGGTCGCAGACAGACTGGCGAGAAAATGTATCAACACCTTCGAGCTGCGCGGGTTTTTCGAACTTGGTCTTGATTATTAGCTGTGGTAGTTCCTATATTGGGGAAACCAAACGCACCGTAGCGGAAAAGGTAAAGGAACATAATATATCACGGCTGTTAAAAAGCCTTAAACTAATAAATCTGTTGTGGCCGAGCATTTGTTGGAAACCGGACCTAACCACTGTATTAAGCTCCATAACCCGAAAGTCCTCTCAACCGAACGTATACATCATATTGCATCATAGCCGAAAAGTACGTGAAGCTATCGAAATTAAGAAACATCGGAATATTAATCAAAATGAGGGGCTTAGGAATCTCGTCGTGGAATCCCGTGATTTACAAATGTAAGCGTGGTGAAATATCCATTTCAAAGCCATAAAAACACTCCTTTGTGTTGAGTGTAGGCTTAGTGACAACCCTAGCCTAGAAGTGAATAATCAAGACCAAGTGTGGGTAGTTCGAAAAACCCGCGCAGCTCGAAGGTGTTGATACATTTCAGTCTGCCTGCGACCACGGGTGTGACGTCATCCATCCCCGAAACGTCAGGATAAAATTAAACGTAAGTTTACATGATTAAGACCCGTTTGTCATTCAAATGAGTGATGATCATGAAAATTTAAATCAATATATTGATTTATTTGTTGTTTGCGAGTGGCGCAGGACCGGTCATTGTGGCAATCTTTGGGGGAGGCCTATGTTCAGCAGTGGACGTCTTTCGGCTGATATGATGATGATGATGATGATGATGATAAAATCCCAGATGAAATTTATTGAATGGTTTAATGCTCAGACAGATTTTTAATTTTTGTAGAACTTTTTTATTTTGCAAATTCAAGGACCGCTTTCTAGAGTTTGTGTGGTAAGGGTAGAGTCGCAAATTGTTATTAATGTTCATACAAAGCACAACCCCAGTCTTTTCGTATAAACACTAACCACTGTATCTGTCACAGTACGAGTATGTTGGTTAAAATTGACTTTTCCATGCTATTGAACTGTACTAATCACTCACTTTGTATGAGGGTTTACATTATTTCATAGATATTTCGATGTTGGTACTATGTTCCATCCTGTATAATTCTGCCGCCACGGCCGAAGTTTAAAATAGTTCGCTTCTACTCTGCCGCTTGTAAAATCTGCCAAATTATATTATTGACACCAAAAATATTTTTTTTTGCTGCCTAATCTGCCGCCCCTAAAATCTGCCGCTCTAGGCCATGGCCTACTTGGCCTACTGGTAAATCCGGCACTGGTTTTAATCGACGACTCTACCTATTTTCTCTAGCCATTTTGTTTAAATAACCTATAATAGGTACCATTCGTCAGTAGAATTAAAAAAAAGTAAACAAATATCCTCCGGCGTTGGAGAACTTAAAATTACAGCTCAAAAATATTTATTAAGCAATTTGAGTTGTTCCACAAATGTAATCAGTAATTTTAACTAAAAATAGATAGAACGGAATATGTAGGAAGGTAAGTAAGTACCTAAAGCCTTGTTTCCACTTAGTGTTCAGCGCTGATGAACGAACATTTTGCTTTGTGAATTATTGTATTCATCTGCCTTATGTATCTATGATGCTAATTCAAAGCACAAACTCTTATTGCATTGTAGTTCAAGGGATAAAATACAAAAACGCAATTAAAAATTAACTCTATTCAAAAGTTACAAGTTACATTAAAATTAAGCTTGGTCCGCCATTTTGTCGATGATCCAAAATGGCCGCTCAGCAGCCGTCACCCACGCACTGGCATTTGTTGTTGACGCATGTCATGGAGCGACGCGACGCGAACTGCCCCGCTGCAAACGTAGCCGATAAGGCTAGCAGGACCACGACTGTAGAAATAAAAACATAAAAAATAATGAAAGCGACTGGCGACGATATACTCTGGGGCCCTACCGCAAACTCCGAAATGGGCAAATTTCGAGGACATGTCATATCCATAAATTCTCGAAATTTACGCATTTATAACTTCGTGGTACTACTTCTCATCGGGGATCGGATACCGGTTTTTTCTCCATACAAAAGAACGGTTTGAATAGGGATGATGACTGTAGTTAAAATAAATTATTTAACATTATGCACGACATAATACACGAAGAAATTATTACTAAGATGTAGATTGCAGTAATTTTTGTACAGAACTTCTATTTAATAAATTGAAAAGAACTTAAAAGAGTGGGTCATTTGGCAGTACTCAAACGTGACGTCACTTTTGAGTATTTCATATAAAATTCCATAGTAATGCATAGTTTGCGAGGGGCCGCACATAGTGTGCCACTAAGAGGGATAGACATAGTCACTTACTACTAAGAAGAAAGTGCCACACAGGCACTTAGTGACGTATTGTGCATTTTTGTGAAGAAACACATAGACCTGTTTGATATAAGAGTCACTACATCTAAACGAGGTACACATAGGTATAAGTTAGATCTACCGAAAACCAATCTAGCGTTATCACGACAAAATTCGTACTGCATGGCTATAAAGATTTATAATATTCTGTCAGACACAATGAAAGAATTGCCTTTTAATATATTTAAGAAGAAATTGTTTAATTATTTAATTGAAAATTGTTGCTATTCAGTCCAAGAATTTATTGACAATTGTAAATTGTAATTTATTTATGTTATTATGAATGATTATTATTTATTATTTAATATTTGTAGAAATTGTATAAACTAGTTGTTGAATTATTCATTAATTATATTTTAAATGAATTTGGTAGAAATGTTTATGATTATAATATGTAAATCGACTCTGATTATTATGTAATCATAATAATAATCTGATATATATTTAATCGTAGAATGTAAGTTTAAGTTTAGTAAAAGCTAAATCTAGTTAGGTACTTAGAGTTAAGTCAATATTTGTACGCCAGTTATGGCAGAACAGGAATCGTACTACACCAAATATTATAACATCTATATATATATACGCTTGTTTGTTACAAATAAATGATCATTCATTCATTCATTCATTCATTCATTCATTCATTCAACGCATTTGTCTGGCACTTACATTTAGCATCTAATGCACACACACACAAAAAATAGTGGCACAGTGATAAGGACGGACGATTATCGTTCCTTTTCACTTCCACTAGTAAAAAGTTTCATAAGACCATCCCTTTCGTTCTTGCTATTATTATAACGTTGTCAAATCCATATTAATCCTACATTCATGATAGTTTGTGATCGTTTTGACAGTTCGAAAAAAGATGCTGATTTGACTTGCCAGTCATCATGCCTATTCCGTTCATTTTCGTTCTTCGGTGTATATTTTTTTAACCCATTCATTGCCGACGCCTCATATTTTTAATTATCACGCAGCGCCGCCGCCTTCTACGCGACGACGCGAATTCGCGTCCACGGCATCACGTTAACATTTCAATGGACGCGAATTCGCGTCCGCGGCATTAGGTTATATTATCACACTTCAAGGACGCGAATTCACGTCTGCGGCATTAGGTTATTTCACACTTGAAGGACGCTAATTCGCGTCCTCGGCATCTTGTTTACGCATACACAGGACGCGAATTCGCGTCTTCGGCATCCGAGATAAGAATTATGAAAATTACAAATGCATTGAATCCAGAAACCAGCGACGGTATAATATTATCCTCCATAAATAAAATAACATTTTGGTATCAGCTTTTAAAACCCATTCATTGCTGACGCCCCATATTTTTAATTATCACGCAGCGCCGCCGCCTTCTACGCGACGACGCGAATTCGCGTCCACGGCATCACGTTAACATTTCAATGGACGCGAATTCGCGTCCGCGGCATTAGGTTATATTATCACACTTCAAGGACGCGAATTCGCGTCTGCGGCATTAGGTTATTTCACACTTGAAGGACGCTAATTCGCGTCCTCGGCATCTTGTTTACGCATACACAGGACGCGAATTCGCGTCTTCGGCATCCGAGATAAGAATTATGAAAATTACAAATGCATTGAATCCAGAAACCAGCGACGGTATAATATTATCCTCCATAAATAAAATAACATTTTGGTATCAGCTTTTAAAACCCATTCATTGCTGACGCCCCATATTTTTAATTATCACGCAGCGCCGCCGCCTTCTACGCGACGACGCGAATTCGCGTCCACGGCATCACGTTAACATTTCAATGGACGCGAATTCGCGTCCGCGGCATTAGGTTATATTATCACACTTCAAGGACGCGAATTCGCGTCTGCGGCATTAGGTTATTTCACACTTGAAGGACGCTAATTCGCGTCCTCGGCATCTTGTTTACGCATACACAGGACGCGAATTCGCGTCTTCGGCATCCGAGATAAGAATTATGAAAATTACAAATGCATTGAATCCAGAAACCAGCGACGGTATAATATTATCCTCCATAAATAAAATAACATTTTGGTATCAGCTTTTAAGTACAGTTGATTTCTAGCAAAAAAAAAGAAATAACTCGAGGACGCGAATTTGCGTCCTCGGCATCACGTTTACGCATACATAGGACGCGAATTCGCGTCTTCGGCATTGAATGGGTTAATTAAATTAAATTATTCAAAAATACCTTGTTTATAATTACATAAAATGTTGAGTAGGTACTACATGAAGAGTGTAAAACATTTTAAACAATTTGAGCTAGTAGGATTTGAGCTAGGAGGTTTTTCTAAAAAAACCGGTTCCGATGTCTGCTTCTCATACCTACGTAGTCGTCGTATTTTCTTATTTACTAAACAATTTTCTAACCTACAAAAATACTGAAAAACTGCTATGTTTGCTTGTATCTGAGTCAATATTTTTTTAAAAAGGTTTTTTGCTAAAAGCTGTATTTTTAATCAAGGAAATAACACTTTAGGTAGGTACCTTCTTTTAGGTTAGAAATTGGTTTAATAGATATGACAACTTAGGATATACCTATGCATACATCCACACATACATCTATCGCTGAATTTGAATTGGCGTGCTGATTTAAACCGTTAGAAAACCTAACCCAGACTTAATTAATGTTGTAAACTTGGCATTTTTGTTTTAACAAAAGAAATCCCACGCCAAAAACTTGTTAAAATAAATGTACCTATATAAAAATTTCAGCAATCTATTGCCAACGTTTTTTTGACAAACATCGAAGACATAAATTTGTTTGTAACAAATAAATTGTACGGAAATATTTATAACAAATAAATTGAATTGAAATTAAATATTTGCAGGTTAGAAAGTTGTTTACAAGGAAGGGTACCCAACTGTCCGGCTCCGATTTCATTCTTTTTTATATAAGTTATAGAGTAGTCTAAAATAACGGACACGTATTTGTTTATAGCTGCCCAAACTCAACCTGTTAGAAGAAAATGGCCTTCAAAGTACTGAAAATTTACCAAACCTTCTAATGTCTGAGAAGAGATTTGTACAAAAAAATAGAAATTTATTTAATATTAAAATATACAAAAACAGAAAAATAATTAAGGCTAATTAAAAATAAAAGTAACTACAAATATTAAACTAAGTAAAAATAAAACTAACTACAAATATAAACTATAAATTTAAATTTGGCCCCCTGGGCAAGGTGCCCAGCACGCAGGCGGCATTCCTACGCTGAATTGCGACATTAAAAATATAATTACTGATTTAAATATAATTACTGGTTTCGTTATATGTTGGAGAACATGAATAAAGAATGGGGACGTGTTTTGTCATTCATAGACATCTCCTAACTTAGCAAGCCGCTAAGTATTGTTTGTCCCTTTCGGTCTTATCAATATGTCTATAAGACTGAAAGGGCCAAACAAAACAGTTGAGGACAAAATTACATCTTAAAGAAATGAAAAAATACTAAATATACCTACAACTCAATATTTCTCTTATAGAGCAACGCATGATTCCCTCAGTTTTGAAATCCATCCATGGTCACGTGACTATTATCGTTATAGATTGAGCTAAGAAGTGTAGTAAGGCAATCTGTAATTTTGATCCTTGATTTGTTTTTATAATTTTAGTCCTTGTGAACAGGGGAAAGCACTACTTAAGCCATACTTCCTTGTCATAACTAGCTTCATTATTAGATACCTTTTGATTCTTGAAATAAACAGTTAAATTTTTTTAAATTTAAATTGCAGAATTAGCTTGGCTAGGCTACCGGTAATGTAACCTTCGCAGTTGTTTAAAATAAATAAATAAAATACTTACGAAGCACTGCTCGTATTTTCATTTCGCACTGTTATTTGAAATAATGTCTCTAAAACCGTGTCGCGGCTTATATTATACATATTCTCAACTAAATCACAACACATGTTATGGCACCCGTCTTTACTCGTTATTTTATTATTGACACAGAATACAGGGTGGTCCAAACCTTGACGTAAAATTTTTTTTTAGATTCCTCACGTCATGAGCTATCAGAATTTACCCCATGTATGTTAGCCGATTTTTTGTAATTTTCGAGTTATGAAATTTTGATTTTTTTTTTCTGTAGGAAATTCTGGAGTGAAGAAATTTATTATAAAAAAAAACTATTGGGTTTTTTTAATAGTTTATTCTTGTAAAAGTATTACTACAAATAAAGCATTTACTGACAAAAAAATTAACGTCCTCACTTTGATACAAAGTAGGATAAAAAAATACCATATTCAAAAGTTTACGTTAAAAACGCATCAAGATAGCATTAATGTACGTAAATAAATAAAATAAAACATATCCCAAGGATTTTTGGTATTCTAAAGCCTGCCCTACACCTTAAGCCTTCGTAAAAGCAGAAAAAAGTGATACTTAAAGATTAGGAATTTTCGGAGTAGTCTATTAAATAAACTTAAAAAAAGCTTCTAAATTTTTTATTTAAAAATAAAGTAAGATTTCGTGTTTTGTTGTTTTTATCAATAAACAAAGACAGAAAATACCACGAAAACTCAATTTGTGTAGTTATTATACGAAATTTTACTTTATTTATAAATTAAAAATTTAGAAGGTTTTTTTTAAGTTTATTTGACCGACTACTCCGAAAAATCTTCATCATTAAGTATCACTTTTTTTTTGCTTTTACGAAGGCTTAGTCTATGGCAGGCTTTAGAATACCAAAAATCCTTGGGATAGGTATGTTTTATTTTTTTACACATAATTACGTACATTATTATTACACCGTAACTCAGGATACTCAGCTCAGCTTCAAAAGTATTGAAAAGACCGTGTCGCTTACGACATGTTTTCATGGAATGCTCCTTTGCTCATTCACCCCATTTCCCGTTGCTGAAGCTGCAGGTTAATGTTCCTGTAGCATTCCCCCACTGCTTCCATCTAGCCTAATTTTCTTGCAGAACCGCAGGACAATATCTACCTATCTATACAGAGTAATTACATAGAGATATCACTTCATCACTACATACAAACTACATAGTATAAAATAAAGTCTCATTTTCTGTCCCTACGTCCCTTTGTTTAAGCGTACAAATCTTTAAAACTACGCAACGGATTTTGATGAGATTTATTTTAATAGGTAGAGTAATTCAAGAGGAAGGTTTTTATGTAGGTATAGTAACCGTGCGAAGCCAGGGCGGGTCGCTAGTCATGGGATAAATAAATAAATCCGTTATTATTTATCGTATCAAAAACAAACAGAAACACATATAAATCTGCTTATTCATATTTAATCAAGACTTTATGCGTCTGTAACATGGCGAAACAATCCATATTTATGGGGCAAGTAAATAATTAATAGTGAAGTGTTGGCACGCGCAACGAATTACGAATATTAAAGAACGGATATCAACAATCGGCAGGAAACAAATATTCCAAGGTTAGATTATTATAAGTGGAACTGTTAACCTTTTCACCCTACGACCATAATAACATGGACGTCTAACGCCAGCTCAAATATGCCCCCAAAACCAATTGTTCAATTGTGCCAAGATGGACAGGGCAGGGCATAGAGCTTTTCGTGACATCGCGCATATTTCGGCGCATCATCTTTGACAAATGTTTATTGAATATCGCCAATCAAAACTTTGATGGACCAATCACAACTATTTTTAAATGGCGGTTTAAGTTTTTATAGGTTGACAATAAAATTCATTGCCGTGATACATTGAATACCTTGTCAACGGACAGTTTTTGAAAGGCAATTTAGTATGGCGGGCGGCTTCCATGTTTTATTTGTTCGTAGTTTTCACCGCTTTCCTTCTTGCGTCAAAATGTTACCGTGAATCAACTTTTTTTGTCTGTTATTTGTTTTATGCAAAATTATGCTACTTAAACTATGTAAACATATATTTTTCTGGTGCTAATAAGCCCATTAATGGGCCACCTACAAACATGGACTACGTGCATGGCATAACATTCGACAGTCAAGAAATTTAATGAGCCTTACACAGATGTCATAATACTCATAATATACCATAGATCAAGCAAACGTATCTACTTAGCGTGTCAAATGAACTCAGTAAAATCCACTGAGTTGTCCGTCTTTAATCGCAGCTTGCAGCTTTCGGGCGTCAAATTTTGTAAGTTGAAGTGAACAAAAACATTAATAATGCCTCCTTAAGTAATATTAAATGCAACAACACAAAAAAATATGAATACTCAAGGGCCTGAGACCAGTGCCGGATTTACCAGTAGGCCAAGTAGGCCATGGCCTAGAGCGGCAGATTTTAGGGGCGGCAGATTAGGCAGCAAAAAAAAATATTTTTGGTGTCAATAATATAATTTGGCAGATTTTACAAGCGGCAGAGTAGAAGCGAACTATTTTAAACTTCGGCCGTGGCGGCAGAATTATACAGGATGGAACATAGTACCAACATCGAAATATCTATGAAATAATGTAAACCCTCATACAAAGTGAGTGATTAGTACAGTTCAATAGCATGGAAAAGTCAATTTTAACCAACATACTCGTACTGTGACAGATACAGTGGTTAGTGTTTATACGAAAAGACTGGGGTTGTGCTTTGTATGAACATTAATAACAATTTGCGACTCTACCCTTACCACACAAACTCTAGAAAGCGGTCCTTGAATTTGCAAAATAAAAAAGTTCTACAAAAATTAAAAATCTGTCTGAGCATTAAACCATTCAATAAATTTCATCTGGGATTTTATCATCATCATCATCATCATCATCATATCAGCCGAAAGACGTCCACTGCTGAACATAGGCCTCCCCCAAAGATTGCCACAATGACCGGTCCTGCGCCACTCGCAAACAACAAATAAATCAATATATTGATTTAAATTTTCATGATCATCACTCATTTGAATGACAAACGGGTCTTAATCATGTAAACTTACGTTTAATTTTATCCTGACGTTTCGGGGATGGATGACGTCACACCCGTGGTCGCAGGCAGACTGAAATGTATCAACACCTTCGAGCTGCGCGGGTTTTTCGAACTACCCACACTTGGTCTTGATTATTCACTTCTAGGCTAGGGTTGTCACTAAGCCTACACTCAACACAAAGGAGTGTTTTTATGGCTTTGAAATGGATATTTCACCACGCTTACATTTGTAAATCACGGGATTCCACGACGAGATTCCTAAGCCCCTCATTTTGATTAATATTCCGATGTTTCTTAATTTCGATAGCTTCACGTACTTTTCGGCTATGATGCAATATGATGTATACGTTCGGTTGAGAGGACTTTCGGGTTATGGAGCTTAATACAGTGGTTAGGTCCGGTTTCCAACAAATGCTCGGCCACAACAGATTTATTAGTTTAAGGCTTTTTAACAGCCGTGATATATTATGTTCCTTTACCTTTTCCGCTACGGTGCGTTTGGTTTCCCCAATATAGGAACTACCACAGCTAATAATCAAGACCAAGTTCGAAAAACCCGCGCAGCTCGAAGGTGTTGATACATTTTCTCGCCAGTCTGTCTGCGACCGCGGGTGTAATGTCATGCATGCCCGAAACGTCAGGATAAAAATAAGCGTAAGTTTACGCGATTAAGACTCCTAACAAAAAGCTTCGTACATTAGTAAAACTAAGGGAATTCTGAAGTCGTAGGAAGTAGCTGGCGTTTAATTTTTGTGTCAGGTATTTTCCAAACTGCAATGTACACGGTGGAATTTAATCGGTGAACAGGAACCCATTTTTCTAATTCAGTAATCGATGGCGGTCACGTTTATGCAGTACTTAAGTGGAACCAAGTTTTTTTTTTAGCATAAATTTTTTTTATGTTGAAATTAAAATTTATTGTCACCCTACTAATGGTTTAGTCTGAAAAGTTTAATACCTCTTTTCAAACTATCAGCCATAGAAACTTAAAACATAAATGAGCAATAACCACTCACATGCTTTAATTTTTGCGATAGACTCTATTCCTATGTAAAATAAGAGGAATGCATGGCTGATAGTTTGAAAAGAGGTATTAAACTTTTCAGACTAAACCATTAGTAGGGTGACAATAAATTTTAATTAAAGTTAAATTTCAACATAAAAATTTATTATGCTAAAAAAAAAACTTGGTTCTACTTAAGTACTACATAAATGTGACCGCCATCGATTACTGAATTAGAAAAATGGGTTCCTGTTCACCGATTAAATTCCACCGTGTATAGCGAATCAAAAGCAAATCGAAAGCATCTCAAATACACCCATGAATACCAATTTTCTTGCGACCAAAAAGAATAAAAACTTTAATGAAAGTTTTTCAAATTACAGCCTCTTAATCTTTAATAGTAGTACGGTCAAATCGTACATTAAACTCGCAAAACATGTAGTAAAGCTGCATTTTTGGTATGTTGTTTAGACACCATAGGGCACTATAAAACCACATTTTGCAAGCAAAAAAAAGTTGTGCTGGTTACGTAGTACGTGAAAAACTGCGAAATTTACGGTCATTTTTCAGTTTCTGATTTTTATTAAAAAAACCTTACGTGTTTTGACATTATATGTTAGGAAGCGTTTAAAGATTAATAAATTTCCAACAAGTTGAGCTAACATGTATTACCGTAGGTCTTATAGTTTTAGAGATTTGCGACTTCTTAAAAGTACTCTTTTTTGTAAACTAACGCTATTTTGAGTTTTCCTAACGATTTCGGCTTAATATCGCCTCACCTAATTATGCTACGAAAAACATGCCATAATGACCTTATAGCGCACTTAATATTCTTTCGTTAAAGGGTAAAATCATGTCAGCAAACTTTGTAATTGAAAATAAAAACGCGTAATTCAAAAGGCAGTAGGCCCGCTATCTAAGTTTTTCATACAAATCGCAAGTCGTGTTGCAAAGCTGCAATTTTAGTACATTATATAGGCCCTATAAGGACGTACAAAAATGTATATTACAAGAAATACAAAAAAGGAATTTCGGCATAAGACGAAAAAAACTGAAAAATTATTGGACTTCTTTTCCTTTTTGACGTTCAATTAAGAAACTATTATCTTTTTGATACTAATTGCTACAAAACTTAAAAAGAATATTAAATTTGAAAGGATTTGAGCTACCTTGCATTACCCTAAATTACATAGATTTAGAGATACAACATTTCAAAATGTGCCCTTTATTAAGTTAAGAAAATAAATGCATGTTTTGAAGCCTCGTATACCCCCAACTATAAGACTTACAGTAATTGTTATCGGCTCAATTTGTTCCAAATTTAATGTAGTTGTTATCTACAATTACTTTTTTTTTCTTAGCGCGAACGTTTTGCCAATATTTAGTGAATAGCTTTAACGTAACCTAAAATTTGTTTAATTTTTGATAAAAGGGCACTTTATGAAATGTCGTATCTCAAAATATATATAATTTACGGTGATGCAACTTAGCTCAAATCCTTTCAAATTTAATGTTCTTTCTTAGTTTTATAGCAATTAGTATCAAAAAGATAATAGATTTTTAGTTAAACGTCAAAAACTAAAAAAAGTCCGATTTTTTTTCCGTTTTTTACGTCCTATGCCCAAACTATTATTTTGTTTTTCTTTTAATATGCATTTTCGTATATATCTATACGGCCTTTATAATATACCAAAATTGCAGCTTTGCAACTCGACTTGCGAATTGTATGAAAAACTTAGATAGCGGGCCTCCTGCCTTATGAATTTCGCGTTTATACTTTCAACTACAAAGTTCACTGACCTAATTTTACCCTTAAATTAAAGAATATTAAGTGCGCTACAAGGTCATTATGGCATGTTTTTCGTAGCATAATTAGGTTAGGCGATATTAAGCCGAAAATGTTAGCAAAACAGAAAATTTTATCTAGTTTACAAAAAGGAGTACTTTTTAAAGTCTCGAATCTCTGAAACTATAAGACCTACGGTAATGCATGTTAGCTCAACTTGTTGGAAATTTATTGGTCTTTAAACGTTTAATAACATATGACATCAAAAAAAGTAAGGTTTTTTAAATAAAAATCAGAAACTAAAAAATGGCCATAAATTTCGCAGTTTTTCACGTACTACCCAGCTAGCACAACTTTTTTTTGCTTGCAAAATGTGGTTTTATACTGCCCAGTGGTGTCTAAATAACATACCAAAAATGCAGCTATACTACTTGATTTGCGAGTTTAGGGTAAAATTATGTACGATTTGACCGTACTATAGAAAGAATTTACGAAATGATAAAATCAGCTTCGCACACTGGAGAATAAGAGAATCCTTCCCATTTGGTAGCTGGCCACAAGATAGGAAAACACGTTTCTTATTTCGTAGCTATGTACCAAATATGGCTACCAGATGGTATCAAAATCTGAAAAACAGAAATTGTAACGTTCTACCATTAAAAATAAATCTGGGAATAATGAAGCCTTCTAATCAATTGGAATAGCGTTTTTTTGTAAATTAATAATAGTGCGCTAACAGACGACATTTCAGTAATTTTTACAATTAAACAACAAACATAATTAAATAAAGTTACCTGATTATTAACAATTAAAGAAGCAATCAGAAAAAACGTCGCATTAATAATGGAATTTAAAACGTATGTTTCAGCGCTTTCTTCTTTAAGTAGTCTACTTCGAATCAGGAATATTTTTCTCACATGGAAGCCAGCTATGAGCTACCAAACCTGGCTACAGGATGGGAGTAAAAGTTGTTTTCTATTGTCAAATTATCAGATAACTTTAAAGCCAAATAAGAATGTTTTCTGGTTTTATTGTAACATTGATTGATTTGTTGTTTGCGAGTGAGCGTTGTAAAGTACTAAAAAAATTATTTTAATTAACTATAAAAACCGAGTTGAAATTTATTAAATGGTTTAATTATGCTCAGACTGATTTTTAATTTTTGAATGTTAGCACTTCTTTATTTTCCCAATTTAAGGACCGCTATCTATAGTTTGTGTGGTAAGGGTAGAGTCGTATATTATTATTAATTTCCACACAAAGTACAACCCCAGTGTCTTCGCATAAACTCTAATCTACCACTGTATTGGTTATTGTATGTTGGCTAGGCGTCCATCCCTCCACTGTCACACCAGCTAAAACTTCGCTTACTGTACAAAGTAAGAAAAGGCCTGCTACCGCGAACACCGAAGTTCGTAAATTTCGGGGATTTGTATCCGTCACTCTAATGACGCCTTCATTGCCTGAAATTTGAAATTTGTGGATTTCGTAATTCGCAGTAGGGATGCTGGATTTCCTCTCCTGCCACGAACGCTCCGGTAGTACACACACACGGCTGTGAAATGAAATACCTGCCAAAGTGTCCAACGACTAATGTAATGTACGAAGCTTTTTTCCTAAGAAAATATTCAAATTAGCACAGTGGATAGGGGCGGCAAAATATAAATGGCCTACAGGCGGCAAATCTCTAAATCCGGCACTGCCTGAGACATATTTAAAATCATAGGCAAGTAACAACTTCAGTACAAAATCTGACACGCTCGGCCGCCATACAAATGAATGAACTTGTTTCTTCTATCCAAATCTAATTCTGTGGAGCCTTATATGCCTACATGATGTTAAGACTAGGTACCGGAATAATCACCAAATTAAAAATTTAAAAAACCGACTTCAACCGGTTTCTCCAAGATTTCCGATTTGTTTCCATCATTGGTTTCCTCAAATCCTACTTTCTGAATGCAAATTCTTGTAAATGAATGAAAATTACCAAAAGCGCCATACATGTACCTATAACATTTGAAGAGATCCCTCGATTTCTCCAGGATCCCATCATCAGGCCCCAACTTGGTGCCAATGGGACCATCTCGGGGTAATACACGTTCGATCACAAAAAGAAATTTTAGAATCGGTTCACTATTCTCGGAGATATCAGGTAACATACATACAACAAAAAAAAAAAAAAAAAAAATTCAGTCGAATTGAGAACCTCCTCCTTTTTTTGAAGTCGGTTAAAAATGGCGAGTCTTACCTCCGTATTAACATAAAATTGTCAAAAGTTCATTCGGGATCATCCATTAACTTCGTCACACCAATTTTATGATTTTTTGACCCCTCCCTCCCCCCTTGTCACACTTCGTCACAATTAACTACACCCTCCCGCCTTAGTGTGACATGTAGATTTTTAGTTTAAGAAGGTAAAAATTACATCACTTTCAAAGTAACTTTTTATTAGGATTGCATAAATGAGTTTGTCAAATTAACGAAGAGAAAATTTACTTATTCTTCCTCCGTCCAAGGATTTTGGATTTTCTATTCTTGATGCCCATGTATTTATGTATGTGAGGATTGTGACGTCACAAACATAGAACTCCTCCCTCCCCCCTGTCACAATATTTCACATTTTGTGGACCCCCTCCCTCCCCCTTGAGGTGTGACGTAATTAATGGATGATCCCTTCTTTGAAATCGGCAACTACTTATATTGGTAGGTAATATTACTGATTAAGACCCTTGTCAAACAATCTACTGTTTTCTATATTTGTCAAATAAGTATGTATTATGTTTATACTGTTTATTATGTCGCCGCATCTCATCAGGGTTAAATACCTCGCTCATTCTGTATGTTTCTAATTATTAAAACTTGTTAATTAAAAAAACATTTTAATTAATTAAGATTGCGTGCCCTTGCGGGGTCCACATGCATGGCAAATGTAAAACGTGCGTAATATACTTTGATTAGAATGTGAACCTTAGGTATTTGGTTATCACTACAAATGGATCCCAAACTTTGACAGCGATCGCTATAACACTTCATCATCATCATCATTTTAGCCATAAGACGTCAATTGCTGCATATAAACCTCCGCTTTGGATTTATACATCGGTTGGAAGCGACCTGTATACTAGGGTGGGTCATTTTTCGAAAATGACCCGGGTCGATTTTCTGGAGGGCACAGTTACAAAACGGTGCCATTTGATGTTTGATTGACACTCTTATTTTTATTATATATTTAATTTAAGTTTTTGTGCCTTCGGATTTGAGTAGAAATTTTCCTAAAAAGTTTGGGGCTTAAAATTATTATTTTCGACTTTTTTTTCGTCTCTTTTGGCTCCGTAACTATAATAATAATAACATTTATTTCGAGTAACACGAGACTCATACATGATATGATGATGAGTTGAATTTGGTACTTAATACTAATGTTAAAACTTAATACAATAACTACATACTAATCTGACAGTGCGATATTTATGCAAGTCGCAACAATGCCTCATAAACGGACAGTCAATCCTGTCCCCTATGGAACGCAGGATAGGGTTGGGGCTGGCGCGCACGCTGGTGGTCAGTACCTACAAAATGTACTGAAGTTTCTATGAAATCTTTAAATTAGATCCGGAGGCAGAAAATTAATTCCGATGTCCAAATCATTTTGCACACTCTTTGTCGACCTAATTACGGAACTATTTACAACTATGTCCAGTAAAAAACAAATACTTTTTTTTCTTCATACATCAGTGACCCACCCTACTGTATACAGCGTCTCCCAGCGATCTTCATAAGCTCGTCTGTCCATCTTGTGGGTGGATATCCTACACTACGTTTGTCAGACCGTGGTCTACATTCGAGCACTTTTCGACCTCGGCATCTGCTAGAATACACCTACACACTTGACAATAGAAAATTGATACATATTTACGTGCAAGGCATATTCGACGTTTATCATGAACAACGTTGCATCTCAAAGCACTCATCTTCAGCCTATGATGATAGTCTACTGCTGGACGCAGGCCTCTCCTATTAAATATGCGTATAGACGCATTAGGAGGTAAGTACCTACTCATAATCCCCACGCTGGGCAAGCGGATTGGCGATCGCAGTAATGTGTCCACTAATGATGACGCTGCTGCCCATCATCAATCTTTTATCAAATAATGGTCAGTGACACTTCAACCCCTTAGACGACTCTTATGACACCCGCAGGAGGAGTTGGGGTGGTGACAAATGTATTCTTACTGCCGTCACCACACGGCGACAAGGCACTATCTTGTCGTAATTTGAATTCTAACAATGAAGCCATAGAACTCCAATAGCAGGCACGTACTATTTTGGAATACAGCGTTGTTCAAGATAAGCAACATTATAATGATTCGAATTCTTATAGTGAGTGATTCAAACTCATGATTTCTAGGTTGTAGAAATGAAATAAAACAAATCAGTAAAATCTTATTTATTAATTTGCAAACCTTTTGGCCTCCCGCGAACCGCTATCGACGTGTCACACTTACGTATAAATTCACAAGTGCAAGAGAGAGGCACGTCAACCGTGGTTCGCAGTAGGCCTCTTATTCGAAAATATCTACACTAGAAAAGAAGAATACTCGTATGGCAGCGAGCCGACAAAAATACCCCAACGATTCGATATTGGATAAATTTGGCTTGGCAACACTGGATTAACCTTTGGGATGGCATGGCGTAAAATTCTGTCAATTAAAGTACATTGCTTCTCACTAAACTTTTCTAGAAGGTTAGAAGAAAATTAGAATTTTTAATCAAATAATGCTCACTGTTTGGCTAAAAATCGGTATCTCAATCCTCGGTTTCAATAAAAACTTTCATGATGTTAACACATTCGACGCCGGTGCACGGTGACACAGCGTGTGACCAACAAAATCTGATTCCTATGCCAGTGACACATATACGTGATCAGAGTAACCTTATTCTTATGCCACTAGCATAAATCAAGTTCTTCCTCCTATGCCAGTGCCATAGAAATACGAACGTTATTGACACAGATGCTGTGTCACTGGCGCAAGAGTACAATCTGTTCAGTCACACATGCGTGTCAATGGCATAGGAGTTCTATCAGATAATTACTATCGGCATAATATTAGCACTTAGTGAAACAGTACCGGAGGCGAACGTGTTAACACACTGTGTATATCGCTTAGTACTCACGTCACAAACCTTAATTGAGCTGACAAGGTCGATTTGTGTAAGATGTCCCAAGATATTTATTCTTTATTTATTACTAGCGACCCGCCCCGGCTTCACACGCGTACTATACCTACATATAAACCTTCCTCAAAAAACTCATCAAAATCCGTTGCGTATAATCCCACAATGCCGTAACAGATGTGCTTACCATAGAAAAAATCAACTGCGAAAGAGGGGGGGGGGGGGGGTGTTGGCAGCATCAAAATCTCGAGATCTAAAGGATCGACAGCGTGCACTCAGATCACGCGCATACCATTCCATTTTCAAAAATTTTGATTTATGGCGGTGAACAAAGGACCATGGGCAGATTTGTATGCAGAGTGGACCAAAAACCAACAGAGCTGAAAGTGGTGTCATTAAATAGGTATTAACATTTATTTCATTTCATTCTATGGGTACCATGTTCAATTCCATTGCAAAACGGAGATATTTGTATTTTCATCAGAGTTAAATACTATGATGATTGGTGTGTGGACGACGGTGAATTACTTAGGGAGTACTCGCAGAACGCGTTACTCATATAAAAGTATCCAATAGAATTCAACTTTGCACCTATAGAATGAAATAAAGTAGGTACGTAAGGAACCTTTTTAATGACACTACTCCCAGCTCTGTTGGTTTTTGGTCCATTTTGACGCATAGTCCTTTTTAATGACGCGTACCTTACGCCATAGAATATGATGACACGTCTATCGTGTCATACGCCATTCCTTAAAAACATCAAAGACACGATTGGCCAGTCATCCGCACTGAAACGGATATCAGAGTGCCTATTTAGTAAAAACGAGTAAGTTATTTCTCAAACATGCAATGAAATGTTGTCATTATGTTCGTCATAATAGGCTTTACAGTATGACGTTGCAGGCGGATGACCTCGAGATAATAGTAAAGGATTTTCATATTAATTTAACGGCCTAGGCCGGTAAGTAATATTTTTTTTAAAACATGGCGTCGGTTTTCATGATGAGCCTAAACGGCTAAATTCTGTTTTTTTGATTATCGTATTTTTATTTCACTGCATATGTTTGAGAAAAGCAGTATACATGCCTCGCCGTGAAATGGGCTTACCGGCTTCGTATCACTGTCCATACCTACTTAGCCGGTAAGCCCATCTTTCCCGGCGTCTGCAGTAATGTACTATTTAATGCAGTATTTCCCATGGAATTCCTCTATTTTATCAAGGATAGAGCAGTTTTCAGATAACCATTTTTAAGTTAGAAAGTTGTTTATTAGGTAAGACGAATATCTATGAATAGTCCATGGTATAGTTAGTCTATAGTTAGGTAAGTGAAACATGTTTCTAGCATAAGGCACTGGTGTCACCGCGAGCTACTAAGCTATGAACTATCGCCTATAAACACGAACAAAAGATACGCACTCCCGTGTTAAAAACGTGACACAGCGATACTCGCCCGGCGGTGATAGCTGATAGCTGGCTGGGCGACTATCGCCGTGTCTCTTTTTTTACACGGGAGTGCGTTTTGTTCGTGTTTAAAGGCTATAGTTCAAAGCTTAGTAGCTCACAGTGAGACCAGCAGGCTTAACACATGATTGGTGCGACACTGCGACCATATATAACATAGACGTCTAACGCCAGCTCACAAATGCCCCCAAAACCAATTGTTCAATTGTGCCAAGATGGGCAGGACATAGCGTTTTTCTTAACACCGCGCATATTTCGGCACAACATCTTTGACAAATGTTTATAGAATGTAGCCAATCAAAACTTTGATGGACCAATCACAACTATTTTTAAATGGCGGTTTAAGTTTTTATAGGTTAAAATTGAAATTCATTGCCGTGATGAAAAGGGGTGACACTTGTCAACTAAAATTTAGGACCGTTTTTCAAAGGCAATTTAGTATGGCGTGCGGCTTCCATGTTTTATTTGTTCGTAGGTGCGACAGTATGTCGCAGCGAGATAGATGTCCCGTCCTTCACTAGCTATATTAACAAAAGAGGGACGGATAGACTATCTCGCAGCGAGATACTGTCGCGTCAATCATGTGCTAAGCACAGTGCCTATTACACGTATGTGCAGTGTTTCAGTTTAGTTCAGTTCCGCAGTTTCACTTCCTCAACTTGACCTATATTTTTCGATAGTCTCTAAAGGATAAAGAACCAAAAACTACAAATAACCCTGACCAGGTTTTAAAGGCTTATTTATTATCCGACTCTCATAAAAAAGCAAGCAAGCTGTTTAAATATTTTTTCTTCTAAATCACATTTCTATAACAAGTTTTATCGCTGATCGAGGCAAAAAAAATACAATATTATATTATATACAATTCCTTATACATTTGTCTTTATACGCTTTATTCAATTTATAAAATAATTACGATTAACATTACATTTAAGCAAAATAACAAATTTATTCAAATGGCATGAAAAATCTACTCACAATTACATTTAAAAGCTCAATTTTGGCTAGTTCAAGTATCAGCGCACGGTACACGATTAATTTGTCATTTATAAATATAAACCAATACATAAAAACAGCTTTATAAAAAGCAAATACACCAATAATTTATAAAAATACTTTCAGCTTCATACAAATTATGCCCGCTTATACTTATTAAAAGTGCGTGTTCAGATATTTATGAGCACAGTAGGCGATTCGATATATCGGATGGCGACCATATGCATAATTTAGCGCCGAATTTCAAGTGGCATACTCTTTTTAGGCATGTTACTTTTGCAGATACTTATTTCGCATATTTGGGTTAAAATTCTTTTCGTTGTTTCATACCACTCTGTCACGCTTTTAGTTGCTGTTTCGGCTCAGTATAGAAAAAAATCCGGTGTACTTGTATTTCTTTTTCACGCTAGATTTTATCCATACATCAGAAATTGAAAACAAAACATCATCTCATACAAAAATCACCACTGCGTCACGTTTTTTAGGGACACAAAATAAGACAACGAAAATAATTTTAACTACGATTCTAACCGAACCCACTTAATGTTGTAAACTATGCCAATGCTGTTCCAGCCACATTTTATTCGGTGAAACTCGATTATGTTATGTCTATTTTTATTTATAGACTATTAATTTAAAAGTATGTGAGTGACCAGTTTCGCATGTTAAGAATAAAATTGTAGGGTTTAAATCTGGTGCCAGCACCTTAAACTAAAATAGTAGATTGTATCACAAAGGATCAAAATGGTATATTTTCGGTGAGGACGTTCATTGAAGCTCGAATGAACCGAGGAATGACACAATAGAATCCCGAATTTAGTGAAGATAATAAACTGGAATCCTGAGCGTAATAAGGGATTCAAGCTTCAACCACCAGACGAAAATACCAATTTGTTCCCTTCTTACAGGAAAAAAAAGATCCGAATTCGAATAGGTGGTGTGAAAAACGCATTGCTATAGTGAAAACAAATGTTTCCGAATAAATGTATGGAACTGAATAATCAAGTTTCCATCAGATATATCGGAGCTGCCACGGCGCTCAAAAATATCTGAACATGCATAACGCCATGAAAATAGAGGCCTGCTTATATATTTATGAGCACACTGGCCTCTACGATATATCTGACCCCAATTTCACCACATTGACAAGTGATACAATTGTAAATTTACTGTTTCTCCAATCGGGAGCGTCTATAGGCTACAGTTACCGCTTACCATCGGACGGGCCGTGCGTTTGTTTGCCACCTACATAAAATGTAGTGCAGGAACTTAAATAAATCAGTAGTAAATAACAAGTTTTTTGGGAACAAAATTACAATCGTCACAAAAAATTCCGACATAAGCCAAACCTCATGTCAAGATTTAATGAAAATTGTACTAAACCTTGCGACAATTATCACGGGTTTCGGAAAATGAAAAGTAGTTTATTAACGATATAATAACGTTATTAGTATAATTTTATGTTGGCGGCAAACAAGCACATGGACCGTCCGATTGTAAGCGGTAGCCGTAGCCTACGGAGACCTGTGACGTTAGTAACAATGATAATTTACAATTGTCAGACTTGTAATTATGGTGAAATAGGCCACTGGAGGCTGTACATTGATTCCTAAATCGGCTGTCAAAGCATGTATTTCTTACAATTACAATTTTTCTTTACAATCGTGACAATTTAACGTATACGTCTATATTAGGTACATTGTGCATCTAGGGAGGTAAGTACGGTATTATTAACGGAGTGTTAGAAGCCCGACGCCGTGGGCTTTTAATGACTCAAGTTAGTATTCGGCTTACCGACCGTGATGCATACAATGTTTTTCATCACACTTGTGAGCAAAAAAATAGTTATAAGACATAATATGTTACAAACACTATACATGAAAGCAATGGCGCGCTTAGACAGCAAGTGTGATGAAAAATTATTTACGAATACTTCGATCGTTTCAATATATCAGATGGTCAAGGTAATACAAAATAATCGTGCACCAAGCGCTTTTCGCACAATTTACAAGGAAAATATCCCAAAATAGCTTATCATTTACTCAACCTACATTAATATCAGACCAATGACAAATCTAGCCAACATTTGACATACATGTCAATGTCATCGTGACATCAATGGAAACATATATGGAAAGCACAAGGGCAAGGAATTCGACTAAAGCCATTTCTGCACTGTCAAATTTGACAATGTCAAATGGCGACATGACATGACACATGACACAATCTTAGTATACTAGTGGACACAGATCTTTATGTTTATATTTGGAATGTTATATTCTAATTTGCTTCAAAAGCAACTCCCTTTCTTTATTTGGATAAAATACAAAAAATTGCATTTTTCTTTAGTTTTTCGTCGTCATAATAATATTGGTAAGCTCCTAAAGCAGGAAAGAAATATCGAAAACCTGTCGGTAAATTTTTAACCTACTCTTTAGGAAATAACTTTGATTTTATTGAGTACGAAAATAGTACGAGTCAAAATAAACGCAAGCCTTTCTAATTGAATAGAATTCAAATTTGTTTGATGTTAAGAAGTACTATAGAAGGGACTATGGGCCTTACGAGGATATCAGTACAATTATCACCCATACATGATTCTTAGTATGAATAATACTTAAGTATTTCATAACGAAAAGGTTAATAATATAAGTAGCAAAAATTAAAAA
>JALPQI010008279.1:0-64782 GCA_025490895.1 Thaumatotibia leucotreta
GTGACATGGCACCCGCACGCACTATTGGCATCCCGATACCAATGAAGTCATCATGTAGAATTTCTAATGGCCACGGATTCCATTTCGTTGACGAAGTGAGAGTGCGGGTATTCCAGCTATTCGCACGTTGTCTGATCAGATTCTGCGAATTAATTCAAATGTTGTATAAACAAGGAATATGAGTAGACCTAAAACAGATCCCTGAGGTATTCCCATCTGAGTCACAGCTTTCTGATGAAGTTACTTCTTTTTTTATATTGGCATAACAAAGTGGCTCCACTCCACCTGATCCTAAGTGAAAAGTAGAGACCAAATCGCGGCGGCAACGTACAGGAGACAAGCAGTAACCTGAAAAAACGCTTTATATTGGCTAAATCTGATTAATGATATTTATTCATGTTTATAAATATAAATATCATACAATTCTGTTCATAAAACTGCACTAAAATTATATGTACCAGTTTTTTTTATTTAAATTGGTTGTTTAGTATGAAACGCGTAAGCGTGCGTACGCGTGCCGAAAGCTGAGGGCCTAGTGTAGGTAATAACTTATTAAAAAACGTTTCGATCGCGTTTATGTGTTTCATCGCCATTTCATACAAATGACGATGAAAACGTAAACGCGATCGAGATGTTTTTTATAAGTTATTACCTACACTAGGCCCCCTGGACGCGATCTCATACTAAACGGCCACTTTGAAACAAAATGCCTACGCATACGCATGCTGATGTATGTTCGCCCTAAATCCCCTAAAATAATGTAGTCATTAGACTCATTAACAAGTCTGATTACACGATCGGAATGCACAATATTAACAATGACGACCTCGAAATTATTTGAGATGTTCATGACCATTCTAACACACGTTGGAATGCCTGGACCAGAGACAACTGCATAATACAGGCTGACAATCCAATATCGCGATATTCGCGATACAAAACTCATGTAACGTCACTTAGGTATATCAACTATACCAAGCCACCACTGAAACATGCTACTAGATCAAGGTATTTCTATGGCCCATGTATTCTTTGGCCACGAAAAATGTAGCGAGGTCTCAGAACCATATATATTAAAGGTAATCACCAAATAAAAAACCAATACCTACTTCAAACGATTTCTCCAAGATCCCATATCCATCTCTGGGTTATACATACCCGTTATATGTAGGAACTACTATTATTTATACTTGTATATCTATGTATAGGACTTCATGTTATACCTACTCACGTCCGCTTTGTGATTTAGTAATCTAAGTAGATACAATATGAGATGTCACTGTAGAAATTTGAAAATTGTTCATTTAATAGCGCATCCCATTTATCTTTATTGGTGCCTTAGACACTGGTCTCACCGCGAGCTACTAAGCTATGAACCTTCGGCTATAAACACGGACAAAAGATACGCACTCTCGTGTAAATAAAAGAGACACGGCGATGGCGATACTCACCCAGCTATCAGCTATCACCGCCGGGCGAGTGTCTTCGTGTCTCTGCTCATGCTGCTGCCATCAAATATATTGCATCAGCTAGGGTGCTCACAAATATATCAACAAGCCAATGAGGGTTATTTCTATTATGTAACGTTATAAAACGAAATGTGACAAGGACAACGTTATATGTAGAACACTTGAATGTCATAGAGAGAAAGATGATGTTATATAACATTTTGTAATGCCTATGTGGCACAATTAGAGAGCATGCTTAGATATTTTTGAGCATCGTGGCTGCTGCGATAGATATAATGGTGACTACATAATAAGTTTTCCGTGCACGAAATTGTTTCCACACTCGATGTAAATACATTTTAATGATCGACTGGAATGTTAATAGTTTCCAAGACTGATTTTTCTTGTGACCTTTTAATAAGCGTTATCGGCATATCTTTTAATTCGAGGATGTTTACTCCATTAAGAACGCTCGGTACGCGAATGCTTGAAGCATGAGATAAAGACTGAATTCCGATTTATTTTATATCGAGACTTCACTTAATCAACCCATATCACTGGACAACGGCCTCTCCTTAGCGTATGCGTATGGACACATTAAGAGGTAAATGTCCATAATCGCCACGCTGGGCAAGGGGGTTGGCGATCGTAGTAGTGTGTCGACTATGATGATGCTGCTGCCTATCATCATTCTTGATAAGTAAATGGTCAGTGACACTTCAAGACATATCGAGACAATGTAACAAAAATATTATTGTCCTTATGCATACGTTCTGAATTGTGTACCTACCTATTTTTTTACGTGACTCCACCAGAGCTATGCTATGTGGGTGCGTTTGATATCCACCAATCACATTCTGGGAAAGTAGTTACTTTTATGACCCATGTTCTACGAAGTGTTTTGTGATTGGTGGATATCAAACACATCTACATAGCGTAATCCTGGAGGAAACGCCGTGCCAGTAGCATGCCTGCTTGGCCAAGTTGCCAATCGTTAACGCTCAGTAGCGTATCGTAGTTTTCCCTCTCCGTCACTCTTTCTTATTCATATTCATATTCATATTCATATTCATGCGACAAATACAGTTAGTTGCCTATCGTTCACGATTGACGACTAGCGTTAGCGATTGGCAACTGCTCCATGTATCAAGTGCGGTCTTGAGTCTTGATATTATTTGTTTAAAAAAAGTTTCATAAAGGTGCGTTTAAACCAAAAGAGCATTCGCTGTTCTAGCGCCCGTTCTACGAAATCCACCAATCACGTTTTCTGTACCGATCGAATTTCGTAGAGTGGGAGGTTAGAACAGCGAATGCTCTTTTAGTTTGAACGCACCTTAAGCTGCGTACAGAATGTGCTCTTCTGAAACATCTCGACGCATTGCTAATTTGCTCCATGATAAATTTTGAATTTAAATAAGTGAAACGATAAAAGTATGCACCGTGAAATATTTGTTGTATTTACTCTGATATCGGTGTTTTATCTCCAGAGGCCAGAGTACCAGCCACAAGTCCAAAGTTGGATACTTTTATTTAATAATAAACAACAATCCAATTTCATAGTCCGTCTGTTATGTACACATAAACTTATTATTAATCTCCCGTATATTTAGTGACTACACGCGACATGTTTCGGATAACTTAAGTCTCCTTTATGGGTCCCTTACAAAAAAATACAGTTATCGCCTTAAATCGAAAAAAAAATCACGATCGCCTCAATTGTGTACGAAAGATAGTCATAATAATTATAGTGTGATCTGGGGTGTCGTCTCTATACAACGTAGTAATCGTATCTCGTTTTAATGTACCTACCTAACTAATTGAACGATCAAATAAAATAATCTAACGTTACAGTGTGCAACATGCGAAAATAAATTTCAAACTAACAGGCTTCGTCATTTTTAGAAAACGAACCCATTTCCTATCTCTAGTTATGTCTATCAAGCCTTTGGCGAATGTTGATTAACTGTCAGAAGTTCGCAGTATTTAATATTTTATCTGACACCCTATGTGCGCGGTTTCACGTCCAAGGGGGCTAGCACATCTCGTGTTTGACAGCAACTCGTAGCTACCACGTCTCTTTTGAATTAATATAATCGAAACGAGACTGGTACCTACGCTTATTTTGGCACTAGTTCTGTTTCCTCTCGATTCCAACTGCTGGTACATTATTGTAAAATTGTGCAATGGTATTTATGATATCTATGGTGCGTGCTAGATGAATTTTAACCACGACTTGCAACTACCCCCGGCCGGGAGCGTGACGGACACAATCCGCTGCGCTCAGTTGCGCAATGTGCATTTCGCCCGTGACCTCATCTCACCTCCGAAATGACGTAACTGACTTATAACACAGTACTAACATGAGCCCTTACGGATAATGCAAGATTGCCATAAAATGCGCCGTTGGGCCGTAAGTTAGTCGTTGAAGATGTTAGAGAAATTGAAACTTGTTTGTTAGGTAATTTTAAAGTACACTAGGATGTCGCTACAATTTACGATGTATTGCCACCCTGGCTTGAAGAGACATTTTTTCACGCGTCGTCAGTCTTAGTCCACTGGTGAACATAGGCCTTTTTTATATTTTTATATTGGCACAACAAAGTGGCTCCACTCCACCCGATCGTAAGTGTAAAAGTAGAGCCCAAATCGCCTGGCCTAATAGCCATGCCCATGGACGCATGTGGAGGTATTTGCCCCTAATCGCCATGCTGGGGAAGCTTATGGGCTATAAGCAAATGTTAATTGACACTTCAATACCTTAGTCGACTCTTACGGCACCCACGGGAGGATTTGGGGGCATTTTTTTACCTTACCGCAAGGGATGATGAAGGAGAAAGGATACACTATGTGCCTAGGTACTCTGTTGATGTTTCCACATTGCAGACTTATTGAGGGTATCAAATCAAAACTCAATAACCAGAATGACCACTACTCAGGGAAAATGAAAGCACAAAATATACTGCATAAGCAATACATAAGCTGTTCAAAAGTGTTTGTTTGCTTTAAAGTTTACTATGTGTTAGGTATGATTAGATTTAATGCATAAACTCAGCCAGTAGGATCAACAGAAGGCTCTGGATAGAAAAACAAAACATCGGAACAAAAAATTATCATTGTTTCTTAGATAACCTATCTTGATGCACAATGATCAACTCCTGAAGGTAAGCAATTGCTATCGATTAAGATCCAATATAAGCGAGGCCATTGCTTATTGTTGCACGCGACAATACAAAGCCATACAAAGTTGGTTATAAGGATGTATAGGTATATGAGGATGCTCAATAAAAGGAGCGAGTTATGTACCAATAGCACATAGCGCCACGTACTAGACACAGCTTGACATAAACAGTACCAAGACTTCATAACATGCACGTCCAAAGCCTGCATAGCAACAATACTGGTAGGGCAATGTAAGGGTATATATTTTGAACACCATTAATAATAACTTTGTGACATACGAATACGTATACAGGGTGTTTTTTTTTCGACCGTTCAAATTCTACGTAGTGAATGTGTAGGTCATACTGACCAACTTTTACTATGGGGACAAAGTCGAAATCGCGAAAAAAAAATCAGCTGTTTCATACATTTCGGCCGGCGTAATGCCGCCAATTTGTATGAAACAGCTGATTTTTTTTTCGCGATTTCGACTTTGTCCCCATAGTAAAAGTTGGTCAGTATATATGACCTACACATTCACTACGTAGAATTTGAACGGTCGAAAAAAAAACACCCTGTATATAACATTGATATCATATAATTGCTGTATAGATAGGTTTAGGTACTTGAATACTTTAAAATGTCAAAAAGATTATAACATTTTGTGAATGAATCAGACAATTTTCTAATTTAGGGAAATAACTTTCAGTAAAAATATATACCATCCGTACAAATCATTGTCTAACGAGGTATGTACGTATTAACTAACTAGATACGTAGGTAACTCGATTATATGGATTACTGGAGTACTTAAGTAATTGTTTTTTAAGACTAGGAAATAATCGATGAAAAAATTTCATATTTATAATATATTTTAGATTTCCAAACTCACAAATAATATATGTACCTACAGGTAAAAGGTACTTAAATTAATATTTATAACTTAAGTTTTTTCAGAATATTTCTTTTCAAAACTACAATTTATGTACCTACTTAGATTAAATCTAACTAATCTACTTAACCTTACCTATATCTAAGATTGGCCCTTATGGTATTGTATCGAGGATGCTGGCGGCATTTCCTCGCTGTATCGCAAGACTGATGCGTTGTGCGAGGAAGTCTTTAAGTTGAATATGTTGACCTAAGTACCTACGATGCAGGAATTTTGAATCCGCGTCAAGCTTAGCCCAAACCTAAGCCGCTTATTCATTCATTCCACCGAATTTTGAACTGATAACGAAGTATAAACGTGTTAGAAGCCTTCACTGATTACGATACTGCGTGTTAGCATATACATACCTACTTAGTACTACTTGCGTAGCCCTGACACGGTTTGGCGCGGTTAAGGAGATCCCTTACAGGCGATCGGACACGATAACGTTGTGACATCAGTGGCACGTGCCGTGTCATTGATATCATATGATTGCTGTATATAGATAGGTTCAGGTAAGCTGTGATGCCTAAACACTATGGTCTATTCATCTTTCAAGTTGTATGGCCTTGTGAACAACTTTGTAGCCTAAAAGTGCACATCATCATCATCAGCCTATGATAGTCCACTGCTGGACGTAGGCCTCTCCTATTAACTATGAGTATAGACGCATTAGGAGGTAACTTCATTAAATATGGATTATCGGAGTACGTAGGTAATTGCTTTTTTTAAGACTACGAAATAATCGATGAAAAAGTGCACGTCGAACGTAAACTATTCGGCTATTTTCTTCATTAGAAAAAAATAAAAATTCTATGGCAAATAATAATTTTTAAGAAAAATACGGATTCAGATATTTTGGTGGTTAGAAATTTGTTTAAGTAGGTACTAAGTAAGAAAACTGAATGAATAGTCGTTTATATAAACCACACGTTTTTGCCCGTTTGAGCTTAAGGTGCATTCAGACCAAACGAGCATTCGCTATTCTATCCCCTCACTCTACGAAATTCGATCGTTACACAAAACGTGATTCGCTGATTTCGTAGAGCGGGGGATAGAATAGCGAATGCTCTTTTGGTCTAAATGCACCTTTAGCAATAGCTCAAAACTGTTTTTATGACCTGAGCAATTCTCAAAAAGTTTATAAGGTCAATGCGGGTAAGATGAAACGTTTAACATGCTACAGTACTAATACTGAATTGGCAACGGGGTCGTCCAGCATTGACAACAATTGGGGTTAAATCAGATAAAAATAAGAGCAAACAGCTTGCCCCCCAAGAGCTATAATATATATGTATGTATGCTAGGGGATTCACGATTTGTATAACGTCAATGATAATATTGATAATGCGACTATCGCTTATCGGTTAATGCCTTGAGTCTCTATATGGAAAGAAATATATTTTAAGATTTGAAGGCGTATCAGTACCTACCTACTATCTATGCTGTATAGTGTATACTAGAGTCAATTACCATGTGAAAAGCATAATATTTGTTCCTTATTTTGCTGGCATTCATCTATTTCATCTGTCGCTCATAGCCCTCATAGGCAATACAAAACTTGCCCTAAATGCTGAATATTTATTTAAGCTTTAAAATCAAATAGGTACCATATGCAACAAGAACTCAACTTACAAACATGTAGTATTTTGGATTGTGGCGTTATTGATAATAATGATAAGCATCGAATTATTATAACTTGTTCATTCAACGAAGTCACTTATCTTAAATGATTTGGTACGATTGACTAAGTTAAGTGGTATTATGAATGACTCGATCCGCATCCCCAGCAATTTCCGCAGAACATGACTAATATACTAAAAACGTATGTTCTATCTCTTACACCTCTATTGCATCAGATCCGCAGAATCACCTGCATTCTATGCATACTTAACGCGTTTTCTTAATAGTCTATACATAGTTGCAAACCAGAACACGGCCCACCCATACGTGCACATGTTGGCTAACTACTGTAGATACTACTATGGTATCTACTTTTGTTTGCTTTGACTCTATTCCCTAATTAATAGTCAGAATAATTAATAACACTAGGTACATATTTGTCTTGTGATGAAATTAGATACTAAATAATTCGCCCTTATGGCAAGCGATAATGAAATACAATTTGATTGAAATGTATGCATTTTGTACTCCCAGTATATCTAGAGATACCGATGTAGCGCACAATTACATAGTTACCTTATTCATATTTCATCGTATTTTTGTTTGTTATGAGTTATGAGAAATCGCTATGTTATAAATATATGAAGTCACAAAATTTGGGGACACCCTACTTAGGATATGTCCTCAGGGCTAATATAAGTAGGCACCTATTTGCCAAGTATTTTGCAAGTAATCTTGGGCAAGTATTTATTTTCTAGCACAGTCATGTTTAGCAGTTTTGGTATTTAGCGGTCATGTATTAAACGGCCAACCCGCTATTCTCTCGTCGCACACTAGTGCGAACTTCAGTGTCGTGAAAGAATGTTGAGATCAATTAGCGTTATCTCGTTATCTGCAAACAAATTCCTCTATTCCAATTTGAAAGATGTCTATATTTACGTTGAAAAGTAAAATCACGCCATCTATGGAATGTAATCGGAACTCCCATCGCTTCGTGTTAGCTTTTTTAGCTGACACACAGATGGCGTTCTCGTGCGAGTACAGAGTCCGGTCACAAGATGGCGCTGCTAACCCTGTTCAAAACAAGTAACAAATTCTTTGCTCGAGGGTTTTTTTTATCAACGCACGCGCGTAGAAGAAAATCTATACCGTGCACGATGCTGAATAAATAATGAGCAACACCGGCGTAATGCAAAACAGGGAAATAGAGTTAGTGGGGTTGGATATTGGCTAACGTCGTTGTTTAATCGACTTGAGCGGTTGTAGCCTTCCTGTACCTAGATGTGAATCGATACACTTGCGAAACTTGTAATTGCATTTTTTCTTATTAGTTACCAAATTACCACCTTCGAGCATCATCAAGTTCTTTCTTACCAATCGTGTATCTTCTCGATTCTCCATAGAGTATATATTTATACCTTAACCAATTATATGTCCAATAACGATGAAAGTTTCACTTCATGATAGCATGCTGTTGTATGCACGGAGCATGAAAATCGAATGCTTCCTGTTCGGTGCCAAACTATATCCATGTTCCATTTTCCTCGGCTTCAGCTAATTTCGATGGCTGTCGCCGAACTATACTTCCGTCCTAACTAAAAAGGACGCATCTCCCTTAGAACTACGATAAGAGATGCGTCTTTTTTACTTAGCACGGCAGTATATATACTAGATATAAAAATACTTATTTACTGGACGGGCTAATTTCATAGAATACATCTTAATAACTGCTGTGATAATTATCAAAGTGTGAACATAACGCACAATCGGCCGAAAAAAAGTTAGCACACCGTGATTAAAGCGACAGTATCTCGCGGCGATCGATTTAGACTATCCATCCCTCTTTTCAACCGATTTCAAAAAATGGAGGATGTTCTCAATTCGACTATATATTTTTTTATACTTGAAAGCTGTTGCTTACCGCGATTAGTCCCTTTTTAATTTCGTCCTGTTCTGAAAATGACATCCATGAGAAAACCATGTATGTACCTACCTAAGTTTGCATTAAGTATGTGCACGACAAATTGACGAATTATTCAATATCACGGCGACCGAGATGGTCCCGTTGGCACCAAGTGAGGGTCTGATCAGGCGATCTCGGAGAAATCGGTTATTTTATCTTTTTTAATTTAGTGATCATATTAATAATAAGTACTTAGTCAGTAAAAGATGGAAAGTCTATATCTCGCGGCGATATACTGTCGCACCACTACGTTGCGCTTAGCTTTATGACAGGAACATCGTATGTAACCAAGCACTGTATAGGTTAAATTAGACTAGATTTGATTGCAAGTCTCGGAATGCGGAAAGCGCGCCTTCCCGCACTTTCGCCGCAAACATCCGCCTTCCGTGCGCCGGCGCCTCTTACGTAAACATCGCCCTGCACGGGTATGCGATAATGTGCAATTTTGTGTGGCAGTGCGGACATACATTAAACACGTCGCATTTGTGGAAACGTTCACTGCTCAGCTGTGTAAGTAAAGTCCATTTCAAATACGAAGGCCAGATTCCACTTGACAAAGTCATTTTGCGTCAACAATAGGATCAGGGATAACAAAAAACAAAAGATACCTGGCAATATCCTTTTGTGGTGTGATATTTTTGCATACATCGGTGTATGACACGTGCCAATTTGTAGTGGACCAAATAAATGACAAATGTTTCGAGTGGCATCGGGCCTTCGTATTTGAAATGGACTATACGTACACTCGACCAACTGAGACTCGTGGTTACTCTAGAACTATGTCAAAATGATGAGTACGAGTAGCAGATAGTTTCTTACAATCTGATTGACTTCTGATTTGTGATGGGTTGTTCCCATTCCCATAGTATGGGAATGTTTTCATTTGGGAATATTCCCTATACCTACTGTGTTGGGAAAGTTACCGGGAACAACCCATCGCTACTTCTGATTCACTTTGACATAGTTCCTGAGTGCTCTAGGGCTCCAATTTGTTGACTAACTATACTGAACTGTACTACTCGAAAATGTGTTCTGTCCATCTCCACAAACATTTGACACAACCTTGGGCTCAGGCCGATACAATAATATTTTAACAACATGTCATAATTTCGCGGATTTTTATTGTTTTTCTTTTGTGGCAAACAAGCCTGATGGCAAGCAGCCCATGGTAGCGTTGTACAATAAACTATTGCTGACTGTACATTTGTACAAACATTAAATTAAATATTTGTAAATGGATAAATTTAATCTACCACTCGATTACCTATTTTCAGTAGGTATTCGAATCAGATAAGCATCCTCATACTTATTAAGTCCAGAGCGCCTACCGAATTTATCGACAATCGTCAATTTCGTGCATCTATCGCTGTCACTCTAAAGAAGGCATCATGGGTGCGAAAAAGACATTCTTGAAATTTTCGAATATCAAAGTTCGCGGTAAGTAGGACAACTGCTCGCGCAGATACCTTTTTAATCTACCTATCTGTACATTTCAGCCTTTAAAAAGAGCCTAAGCCAGATTAGACCCGGCTTCTATGCGATTATGTAGGAGGCTCGACCACAACTAGATATTGTGTACGTTAGGTAAAGGAAATACAAGATTTAATTTACTAGCTATTGGTACGTCAGTATGTCACCTCGAGATAGATTTTCGTCTCTGCCTAACTATTTGAATAAAAGAAGGATGGATAATAAGGTATCTCGCGGAGGCATACTGTCGCACTAATCATGTGCTAAGCCTACTGATCTTGTTATAAATCTCACCCTTACCGGACATTTATTCGGCTATTCGCCCCTATACGGACCTTAATTCTCAACCGATTAATAATAATTACATACAACGTGAGTAGAACAAGGTGCACTGATGACCTGGTGAAGGTCGCAGGAGTCCGCTAGATACGGGTGGCGCAGGAACGATCATTGTTCCAATCTTTGGGGGTGGCCTATTTCCAGCAGTGGACGTATTTCGGCTGATAATATATTGATGATGATGACAGAGTGTAAGAAAACTAGCGGGAGTGCAATTAGTATTATATTCCGATTAGGAAATAGTTATTTATTAGTTGTTTAGAATGTACGATACTGATTGAGCCCTCAAATACATCATCACTATTTTCATTACTCGCTGCTTAAATAGGGTATAGCATAATAATGCTAGACCGTATTTAGGCTGATGCTACACTGTCACCGCATTCGCATGCGGCAGTGGTCTATGATCGAGACAGTGATATAAACATGCATAGCGCTGTCCCGCTCACACGCCGTTGCCGCATGCGAATGCGAATGAAATTATGAAAAAAAAAACAATTTATCTGATAAATGTAGGTAGCTTCTGCGGAACGCACCTCACAGCCGCAGGCCTCGACTACCGGCTCACGCGAATCGATTTGAATTTTAGATGCCTACATCATGTACGAGTTGCATTCGAATTTTAAATAATTCGCGCCCGTGGCCGTTGGGCGCTGCGTTTTTGTTTTTAGCTACATTTGAATTTGGACTACTGATATTAAGGGCATCCGTTTCCGTATCGACTTATTGAAATTGCCAGCCTGTATCCGCAGTTTTATTGCAGGTTGAACTGGTTGAAGTAAATTATTCGGATATCAAATAATTTTAAATAATTGAATGTTTTAAGACTTTTATTTATCTGTTGTATTAGGGGTTGATTGCAAAAATATATATATTTAATTAAAACAAAATTTAACGTTACTCTTTTGTGTAACGAAGTTAGGCAGGATATAGTTTGTACGGTTAACTTTCGTAACAGAATCGAAACGATCGTTATTTTATTTTAATTATGTCCTTAATTTTGTACAGTTTTATTTAAAACAACGCATACTTTAATACTTACCACGATTGGTTTATTTATTTATCTACTACTAGTATGTACCTATTATTATTACGATAGATTATTTAGGTATCATGCCAGTGATAAAAACATTATAATATACAAGGTTATACTACTTTTCTACTCTGAGATTATCTGAACAGACTTGTTTCCACAAACTTTGGAACTCAATTCATATTATGACGTTTTCCTGACTTACTAATTTCCTTAGAAATAATAGGATTAAAACCTATCATAGCATGTTCATATGGTAAATATGCCAGGTTGGATATTTATAGGTATGATGCCTATCAAACATACCTTATAAATATCCAACCTGGTATATTTTGGTAAAAAAAAAACAGGTTTGGTTTTTCTGAAATGGATTTGAAACACTGAAAGGTACAAGATATATTATGTACTTTATAATCTGGGATACAAGATATAAAACTTTTTATCCTGGCGTTCATACCCTTGGGGACGAAATGGGAGTTGAAAGTTAGTACGGACATATCTTCTAGGGGGGTGTGGTGTGCAAATGGTGTTGGTGATTCAGTAGGTATACAGCGTGTATTTTTACATCTTACACATTTACCTTAAACATCTGGAATAAATACGCAGCACTGCTAAACGATTTCTCATATGTTATTAAAGCAATCTGACTTTTTTATTTTTCCATACTAAATAATTCAGAATGCACAACTTGCTTTGTTAGTCACTAACTATTCGATTCGTCCAAGTATCAAATAAGTGTTAGCATTATATTGCTGCTCGATAATATATAAAAAAATAATAATTTAAGACTAACTTAAAATTACTTGGCAATATTGGTTCATAGCAGGTACTAAAACCAACCTACGTGTGGTTATGGTTTCCGCATACCTATATATAATCACTAAATAAAAAAACGACTTTAAACCGATTTCTCCAAGATCCCATCATCAGACTCTGATTTGGTTCCAAACGGAACAATTTCGGGGTTTAATAACTAATCGATTAAAAAAAATTGGAAAATTGGTTCATGATTCTCGGAGATATCGATAACATAGGTACATATTTAAAAAAAAAACCCTCGGTCATATCCTTTTTAGAAGTAATTATGTATGTTAAAAATACTGAAAATATCTACCGACAGGGTGTACCAAAAATAGTCGAGATACGTTTAAAGGCCTAATCGTTATCGTATTCTTACTTCCGATTAGTAAAAACTAAAAAGTAGGAACATTAAAAATATTGTTTTGATATAAAAAAAAAACTTATTATGTGAAGGGTTGGCCTAATTGGTGGAACGCCGTATACAACTACTTTTTCGCGAAAAAAGGACCTACTTTTTAACATTACTGAATGGGCCCTCATTTAAACGGTTCACGATTTTTGTTATATACAGTAGGTATGGGAATATCCAGTAATAGACACGTTTAGTAGGTATGCGGAATCTGTGATAAGCGTCGTCGTCATCGTCATTCCAAGAGCGCAGATGTAAAAACGATGTCGGTATTTTAATTATACCCACGTTAAACTTAATTTATTCAAGAATGCTTGCTTATGAGATTCGCGACATAAAAGCAATACTTGTAAAATTTCTTTTGTTGCTAGCTACTTGGACTAGCAGAGTTTATATCTTTAGCGCGGTGGATAAAACAGGTGAATAGACAAAAAACGTTAAAATTTACATAACATTAGGCAAAACTTTTTTTTCAACAATTATGAATATATATGTAACTAAACTGTGCAATTTATATACGTAAATTAGATCTAACTAACCTAACCTAGGTAGGTATACCTAAGATTGGCTCTTGTGCCGAGGATGCAGGAGGCATTTCCTCGCTATACCGCAATGCCAATACTGGATTGCAAAATTATTTGAACTACAAATTGCAATAGTAAATTAATTGTGCAATTGAGTGTATTAACATGTAAGCGAAATATTGAAATTTAGGGTGTTAATTAATTAGATACAAGTATAAATACCCGAGCTTGCAAAATTCAATATATATCAAAATTCAATTCAATGCAATGGCACATACAAAAATGCATTTCAATGCATCCTGACCTGATAGCATAGTAGTCAGCGGAGTTCAAATCTAAAGTGACCTTAGTATGGGGCTTCGAATGCATTAGAGAGATAAGGTTGAAAAGTTTGTTTAAATTAAACATATTTATGCCCTCGAGTGTACATCGACATCTACTTCCGTCAAAAACCGGCTCTATATTTTGGATTACTTAACGTTCTTAGTATTTCTTTGCCTGTAGTTGCAGTAAAATTTTATCACCACATAAAATCGACCCTTACGTTATTCTAACGAGATATTCCCTCATGCTCCGATGCTCGTTTGAACCTTTATTCTCAACGTTAGTTGCAGCCGGACACACTTTTCCTTTCGTATGCTTATAGGAGTAGATAGATCTGCTCCATCACTGATTTGACTTCATACTACGAACAAATAAAACATGGAAGCCGCACGTCATATTAAATTGCCTTTCAAAACGGTCCTGAATTTTAGTTGACAACTGTCACCCCCTCTTCAATGCATCACGGTAATGAATGTCAATATCAACCTATAAAAACTTAAATTAAACCGCCATTTCAAAATAGTTGTGATTGGTCTATCAAAGTTTTGATTGGCTATATTCTATAAACATTTGTCAAAGATGTTGCGCCTAAATATGCGCGGTGTTAAGAAAAGCGCTATGTCCTGCCCATCTTGGCACAATTGAACAATTGCTTTTGGGGGCATTTTTGAGCTGGCGTTAGATGTCCATGTTATATGTATATGGTCGCAGACTTCATAAAACAGCCGTCAAAGTCTATATCGTCGGCCAACAAGCAAAACTCACTATAAAAACTGTCACTACTCTTAGCAACCTCTATGTCAGTATTAAATCAGAACTGAAATAAGAGCTTTATTTCAAGTAGGTATTTGTTACTTAGTGAGTTTTGCTTGTCAACTGCCGATAATATAATAATTTGACACCCGGAGAAAAATTTTTTTTTTTTTAATAAATATAGAGTCTTCTGAATGACGCGAACGCGTAAACTTATGGATATTATTTTTTAAAAATACATGTATTATTCTTTATAAACATTTCAATAAAATTAATATTTTATCCGAATTATGTCCAATACTATAAAGTTATATTTTTTGATTTTCTGTAGCGAGACGCTTGTTAATATGTGAATAAGAATCGCAATTCTCTGCGGGCAAGTAGAGGTGAGATAAGGCAAATTTATTCAACATACCTTACCTATTATTCACGGGTTTTTTTCTGTGCTACAGGCTACAGTTCGAATTGCTGCTTCTTGTAGTAGAAAATACTGCCGATAAGATTTGTATTGCTTATTCACACGTGAAGAGGAAATATCAAATCGCGGCGTCCATAAATACGAAGCTTTTGACGATTTTCATTTTAAATTATTCTTATTTCAGAGTGGTTTCGCACTATGTCCGATCGGACATAATAATCGGACCATATTTTCTCGGCTTAGGATCCCAAGCCGTTAAAATATGGTCCGTGTCCATAGTAGCCATAGAACTATTTCCGGCAAATTTCTCTCATAAAGTTACTGAAGTATATAGTCACATAATGCCGTGTGGTAACGGCAGTAGGAATACATTTGTCACCACCCCAACTCCTCCTGTGGGTGTCGTAAGAGTCGACTAAGGTATTAAAGTGTCACTGACTATTATTTGATAAAAGATTGATGATGAGCAGCAGCGTCATCATAGTGGACACTTTACCGCGATCGCCAATCCGCTTGCCCAGCGTGGCGATTATGGGTATTTACCTCCTAATGCGTCTATACGCATAGTTAATAGGAGAGGCCTACGTCCAGCAGTGGACTATCATAGGCTGATGATGATGATGATGATAGTCACATGAGATAAAAATAAGCAGTGGGTAAGGCTTGGGTGGTTTATTAGCTGCCTAAGCTAAGAAACGGTTGTGAATAAGGACATTAGTTTTCGTAAGTATGTAATAGATCAAGCAAACGTATCTACTTAGCGTGTCAAATGAACTCGGTGAAATCCACTGAGTTGTCCGTCTTTAATCGCAGCTTGCAGCTTTCGGGCGTCAAATTTTGTAAGTTGAAGTGAACAAAAAAGTGCCTCCTTAAGTAATATTAATTGCAACAACACAAAAAAATATGAATACTCAAGGGCCTGAGACATATTTAAAATCATAGGCAAGTAACAACTTCAGTACAAAATCTGACACGCTCGGCCGCCATACAAATTAATGAACTTGTTTCTTTTATCCAAATCTAATTCTGTGGTATTTACAATACTTTTCATTCTCAAAATCGAGCCACAATGAAATGAGTGTAAACGTAATTGTACGCCAATTATACAAGTGTACTGCGTGCGAATAATCATCCCCCCTCAGGGCCCGCCATTTAGGCGTCTGCGCACTGCAACGGATGCGCGCCCCGCGGCTGATTGGCTCACTGAATTACACATTCGAATTTTAAATATTCAAACAATAGATATTTAATTTCTTAACAAACGGAAATGCTTCGATTGTATCCCTAAAAATGTCCTAAAAACATTTGAATATTTAGGATCAATCGTGTTTGGATGTAGAGTTCTAATTTACATTTCGTTGAAACTTCTAAAATCATCATCATCATCATCATCAGCCTATGATAGTCCACTGCTGGACGTAGGCCTCTCCTATTAACTAAATTAACTTCTAAAATAAATATACCTAAATCAACTATGCCTTTATGGCAATGAACTATGCCTTTTAATCATGATCATGATTGCTATGTAACCCAAGTTTATATTTAAAGCTTTACACGTATGTACTTCGTGAATATTTTATACGTGGTACCACTACCTGTATGTTTTGCTTCAACGCAATAACTCGTCATAAATAAAAATAAAAAAACTCTAAAATCAATTTTTTGAGATTTAGCGAATGTTTCTGAAATAATGTGTCCACCTACTTACTGAAATATAAACTTTAAGCATCCTACAAGTTGAAATCTTCTTTGTTGATGGCGGCGGTAACCAGTTTGCAGTTACTCTTTAGTTACCTATTTTACTGTTACGAGTACGAGTATGTTTTAGCTTTTATTTTAAGCGATTTTATACTACCTATAACACCAAATATAAGTAAGTACCTAAATATAAACGAGGGCATATAATAGACGGTAATCGCCGAGCAAATATTATATAAAATTCAATTCTTGCATAAGATAAAATTTCGTCTACGAGTATTTAACATAATTTTGCATACAACTCAATGATCAAAGATGAGTGGATTATCAATTTGTCACCCTCGGCCAGCAATTTCGAGGTACCGTAGCATTTATATTTTGTAGGTATGTTATTTTCTAAATGAAAAAAATATTCGATTTAATTATTTTAGATTTAATTATTTCGTGAAGATAATTACTTTACCATGTTGCATTGCTGTAGAAAGACATACTTACACATTTTCATCATGGTCCTTCAAAAAGTATAAAAATAAGGTAACATTTGTTTGTAGAAAGTTTGAATCATAAATAAAAATATCTCTCACTACTATGGATCGTCATATAATATTGCATTATGCCTCTGTAGCTTAGTTGGTCAATATAGTAACCCTGCATGCGAACTTAACCCTTCGCGTCTGTGGTTTGCAATGGACTTTGAATTCAAATTATGAATCGATTTGATTTCAATACCTATTGTACGGATCCTTATCAAACACAGACGAAAGGCTAATAGTAAGTACATGTCTTCGTGTCACATGTAATTGTCACTTATTCAAATAAATTGTTGTCGACATATTTAGTATTAATTTACCTTACCGTTGACCAGGATTGTTATTTATCTATAGGTACACATATAATGAAACTAGGCGAGATACTGGTACCGTGTAAATGGCCCTTAAGGCAGGAGCCACAAGTCTCGCTCCGGTCCAATGGCGCCGAACCAACAAAAGAGTAAAAAGAAAAAGAAATTAGGAAAAATAACGCTCAACCCTTTAATTACACTCCGTTGAGCGTGCTCCGGGTCTTATCTGTAGCCTGTTTTATAAGTTGTGTTAAATGGAATATTGGGGCAGGCTAAGCGGTATTGGAAGTAGGTATCTAACATTGTAGTAAATCAGCAATATGTCCAAAAAATAAAGCATCTCAAAAAAGTGTCGCAAAAACTAGAAAAGCGTTCGATATTATTTACAGACTAACACTTCGCACAAATAACACGAGAACCTTTTACATAGAAATACAAACTGACACTTAGTTACGGATAAAACGTATATTTAAAACGATTTAGTTATATGTTCTTGTATGTATCTTTATTTTGTGTTTCTTATTCATAAGCGACGTAAGCGTGAATCATATTAAAAATGAATACAACAATAATTTTGAAGCTAAATACCTATATCTATAAATTGTGCAAGAATATCTTCGAAACTTTTTTATGTTTAAGTGTACCTACCCAACTATTTAGCTACAGTACCTATACCAACTACGCCTCAAATAAATATAATTGTCTACAACTAATTAACATACTCTATACTCGTAGGTAGTAGAACGTTATAGAGGTACCTAGGGGATATTGAAATGTTTTGACGAAACCTTTTGTCCCCGGGCCACAATTCGCAAACTTTTAATTAAGGAAGTTTCGTCATTAGCATCTTCAGACATAGAACTCATTACATTTTACACAATAACCACTTTGCTAACAACTTCTACAACTATATTTTAACGTTATATTCAAGTTTCTAATTCACCTCATACCCCGATTTCAAGAAATGTAAATACAGTATGTATCACCTCGTAGAGCAAAGAAAGAAACCCATTAATCTTTAGATCATACTAAACAACTTTTACTATGGGGCCAAACCCGAATTCACGAAAAAAATTTGGACAGTTTCATACATTTTGATTGCGTGATCATGGACACGTTGTATGGGAGAGTAATTTTTTTTTTCGCGAATTCGAGTTTGGCCCCATAGTAAAAGTTGTTTAGTATGATCTAAATATTAATGGGTTTCTTTCTTTGCTCTACGCGGTGATACATACTGTATATTACTTTTATCTATATCAATTATGACATTGGCAATCATCGCCTTCATTAATGCACAATGTAATTTTATTCGTTGGATATTTTATATTCATGATACACAGGTACTCATTGAGCATAATTTAATTATAAACTATTTATGTTTTGATTTACGACTGAGTTAGAAATATGAAACAGAGCTCCCGTACAGTCGAAATATATCTTTAATTTTCTGTAACAAATAAAAACCTTAAATTAGAAACATTAAGCCGTGGTACACTTTTACTACGGTCTGTCCCACAATTTCTCATTTAGAAACCTCTGCGAATTCGTCGGCAGTTAATGAAGAGCGGCGCCAAAGCCTACCTGTCGGCGAGCCTTTGCCTCTATTAGACAATAAAAAACTAATGCCTATACACTGCAGCATCCCAGTAACTTCTCACAGTTTCTTACCTCCCCTCCCCCGCTCCGCCTCAGAACAAAACAACCTTCCAAGGATACAACCACCATTTTAAGACCGGGCTTAGCTCAACGTTTGCGAATCAATTTCAACTCTGCTGAGCAAAGAATAGAATTCGATTTATCTGGTTACAGCACCACTGCAATTTAGTTATTCCGCAAGCGAGTTTAGACGTTATCTCCGGTTTGCGCGGTTTAATTTCGAAGAAGGTGGGCCGGCTGGAGGTAGTAGCAAGGTGAAGGAAGGTGGAAGTGTAAAGGGGGTTCATTAATCCCCGCGCCCTGCGCTCACGCACTTTCATGAATGGACCGAACAGGTTGATGTATTCCAAATACAGGCTGATCAATTTAGACAATTAAAATATTGCTCGAATAAGTAAATGTCTATATGTCACGTTGATCCATTTCTTTCTAATCTAGCCGTTGTCTAACCCTAGATGTGTTACATAAAAACCGGAGTAGACTATTGCATCTGAATCTCTTTAATTATACATTCCTGAGAAATCCAGGTCGATCGGCGACAAAAACAAAATCATGGTACCTACAAGAATGTTTTATGCAAAATCGGTGCTTTGTTGATTTGAAATCTGTCATCTCATCAATTCCTTTGTGCCCTGGAGATGAGTCGCAATCACATTCATGACATAAAAACAGAATTAACGAAACACAATGGGATTGTACACATTTATTGTGCCAGATGGAAAGTCTTCTTTTCGTTCGGTCTTGTAACAACTTCGTGATCTCAATTTGTTTTCTCTTTTGGGATTCATTATTTGTTTTAATTTGTTGTTCTCCACTATACATTTTTATAACTTATACGATACAAATGTATGTAAACTATTATTTTATCACACTGTTAGTGTTTTAGTCGGTATATGAATTCATCTACTTATTGTCATTTCTGTAATATTTGTTCTGACATCAGATGATCAGTATCAATTATTATAATCATCGATCAAAGTGTTAGGTTCAATTTGGCACCTAAAGTGGTGGTTGTCTTTGAACGTCCTGTATCCGAGGGTTCGAAGGAAGCGCCGCAACGTCCGGCCGCGTGGATGTAGCGTGATGCTCTTTTTGCTTTTCGGTTTGTTTTTTGTTCATCTCATTTATTTATTCCGATGTAATCTCTTCCAGCTCGTTTTTTGTTCAGTCGGCCTTCAGTGTTACCTGTGCCGGGACGCCAATGCCTTGTCTATCGATTCGCTTCCCATTTGCTAAAGGATAATCAGTGTTTTTGTGAATTCAATGTCATTAGCTGGTGTGATACAGTGTTTAGTGATTACGCGTTTTTTAGTGTTTGATTTTGAAGAATATGCTCTTGTGGTTTAGCATAAGGTGTGCTTGTGATTGATCGTGTGTTGCCCGAGGGCTGTGATGATGGAATTGCCTGAGTATCTGCTGCTTCTTGCACGGACTTCGTTGAACAATCTTGATCTACTGCAAATGGAACCTCCTCATTCTCCCAAGTTTAATCTGCCTCTGTGGCAACCGTGGGTAGCATCGCCTCAAAAAGGTAAAAATCTGGAGTCTAAAAGAACATACCTCTTACTTTTACTGTTAATTCCAATTTACCTAGCCTCCCGACGGTTTAAATCAGTTTAAAAGTACATGCTAGTCATAATACCTACCTACTATCCTCAAAAAATAAAGGTAATTTTTAATCATTAGATACTCGTGAGTGTATTAAGGGCACCTTAATATTTTGGCGCTCATCTGATTCATAATTATAAAGGTAATTAACTAAGTGGGTAGTTATGTGGCGCCAACCTCGCTCCTTAATGAGTTCGTCTCTATAAAATTACTGTCTATCTAAATCAGAGTTGATGAGAATAAGATTGGACCGGATTCCAATTAAAAGTTTGGGATCAATTTGAGTTTACACAACAGGGCTGGGGCTTCCTCCCAAATTATTTTCACACTCGTATTTCACTTCCATCTATGTGCTGGTGTAATTATTTCACCAATTTGTGTCGTAGTTTTCCCGTATAAGCCCTACCGACGTAATGACAGCCAAATTGCTTCATGATTAAAATATTACCTGTATGAAATGAAATGCTACCATTATTATAGTTTGGGGAAACGTGAAAAGGTAAATTGCCTTTGTTAGTATATATTACATTCTAATTACTGTTAATGTTCATTTATTCAATGTTTGAATGAAACATTTTCATATACATAGAAGCTAAAACTACGTATACTTACAATCTCCAGTAGCTATACCTTTTGATAATACAATATGCACGTCTGGTGTTATAAAGCTACTAGCAACCATCCTAATTACCTACCTTCAAACCGCTTTGGCTTGTATTGTGATGAGCCATGTAATTAATAAATACACAATAATTTGATTCCATCCAAAGTTTTATTGGAAAATTAATATAATAATATTTATATAGGCTTAAAGAGCAAAATTTTGCAGTTGTCATAAGACTCAAAAGTGCCTCGGATTCAGTGTTAGTATGCCTAAGTGCCATAATTGCGAATATCTTACTATATCCTGATTATTTAGTAGTGTCAATTTTTGATCGTCTACCACAATCACCACATCTTTCTCACTTTATTTAGGGTGCATTCTCCACCGAAAAAACATAATGGTAACTTTAAATTTAATTTAAAACTGTTGTAAAGCAGAACCAATCTATTCGTCCTATTGTCTAATTCCTTTTTCCAAACATTGGCAAAGTGGATTATAGGAAGGCTCTGGTAGCCGCTTACTGGAATACTATCCGTATTGTGCTTGTTTGCCTATAAAAACAATATCTAACAGTTTCTTTGTTTTGTTTCAGAAACTCCAAGCACGGCCTCCAGTGGAGAGTCGGAGGGCGATCGGACGCTGTCGCCGGAGACGCCGCGTGCGCAGCCTAAAGAGCTCACCGGCAAGTGGAGGCGCGAGCGCCGGACCAGGCAGCCTGAATATAGGCCTAGGTATTTTAACTTACCTATTACTTCCGCTTTAGTCTTAAAATATCGGGTTTTAAATTATTCTGACGAAAAAGGAATCTTAACTTTGAATCGTTTTCGTCAGAAAAAAAACAGGCTATAAATTATTCTGACGAATATATCCTAGATCGGTATTATTTATTTATGCATTTAATGACACAGGAACCGAGTGGTCATGGCAATAAGAACACATTTGTCACTAACCTAACTATTCATGTGGGGTGTGGGTTAGAGTCGACTAAGGGATTGGAGTGTTAACCATTCATATATTGATGATGGGCCGCAGCATCATCATAGTGAACAAGCATAGGGTGACACAGGTATTCCAATTGAGAAAATGTTTTCGGGATAATTTGGATTCATAATGTTGGCCCGTATGACGTGCCCGAATGCCCGATACATTTGGTTTTCTTCTACTCTTTTCGGAATAGCACAGGCATAGGCCTAAGGCCCTAGGCCAAATCTAAATAAATGACTACTAAAAAAAATTGGATAATGAGTATTCTGACCTAACACTTCCTCGGTGATTAGATCTATTCTGTTACAGTCAACCAATTGGAACCCTCAACCATTCTGGCACCATATGTCAAAGTGATGTTATAAATTATTTATAAATCAGATTGCAAGAAATCTCTTACGACTTGTCATTTTAATATGGCTCTAGAGTGTAACCCTAGAGTGTAAATCTAGGTACCTATATCTAGTATAGGTACCTAGGTTTCCAATTTATTGGTTGAAGGTACATAGAAGCCAATCATGTACCAATGCAGCTTAGATTAACGACGTAGCATCAAATATGCATAGACCATTATTGTAAGCTACAAGCCCTAGAGTATTAGATTAGACCTTCAACTTTCACTTGCTTTCCACTCAGGTATTAATATGGAAATGGTGCACCTGTGTTAGCTTATGAATTTATTAGAGTCGTTTTTCTCACCTTACCTCGGCTTTGTGAAGGCGATGTCAAGTGAAATTGAATTTTTGATTTAAACTAAGAGTTTCGCGGAGTACCGCAGGGCACAGACGTGGGAACTGGGAGGGTGAAGTTTGTCCTTAATGTTGTTACGTTTTCTTTCTCCAAATACTGTTGTTAGATAAATATTGTAAAATATAAATAGATACTTACTATAGAAGTTCCGATGTGTAATCTTTAAAAGAAGCTTGCGAAATTATTAGATTCCTATTTTTAATCCTATTGACTCTCGAAACCAAAAAAATTCAAGCGTCTCTCAAACCTTTTTGATTATTAACCTATATATATATTATTTTTTTATTCTGGTTCATGTTATGATGAATTCAGGTATGACATCCCATGTTTTGGCTAAGCGATCTAGCAAATGAAACCACTGGCAGAAGTGACATTATGAGGCCTGTGTATCGTGCGATAGTTAAAATATGACAAATAAAAACGGGCCTATTACAAGCCTGACTTCATCTGATTGCCCCGTAGTAAGACGACATCTAAAATATAAATATATGTTTCCAGAGAGAATGGAAAGATGGCTCTCCGTTCGCAATCATTCAATGAGCGGCGAAGTGGTCCCGCGCTCTCAAGGGCGCCTCACAGCGATGGTGAACTGGATGACGAGGAAGCACCAGCCAATCTCACCACTAACGGAAAAGGTAAGACAGTTATGATGGCGCTTGGATCACACACTCAACGGCCGGTGAAGTCTTCCTGCACTGTTGAGGGAACCGTACAACGATAACGACCTGTAGGCTGAGCACATGATTGATGCGACAATATGTCTCCGCGAGATAGACTATCCGTCCCTCATTAATATAGTTAGTAAAAGACGGAAATCTATCTTGCAGCGACATACTGTCGCACCAATCATGTGCTAAGCGTGCTGGTGGCTTGTGATTATTCCGTTTTATGCAAATAGATAAAACAGGACCACAGGTTACGAGGGGCATGGAGGCACAATAAATATCGTTCTACACGTCACTTTCGCACTTGCATAGGTACTTGTTAGAACGTGACGGCAACGATGATAAACGATTAGACGCGGTAGGTTCCATCATAAGCCTAGTGGATGGTTTCTGTCAACCTCATCACCAACGGGAATTATAAGACAGTCAAACTGGCGCTTGGTTCAGTCATTCAATACGCGGCAGAATAATACGTCTAACAAATTTAATGATCCGCGGTGTATACACTAATGCTGGGATGCTGGATGCTAATTCACTGGTGAATGCTTGTGCTAGTAATATTCGATAGGAAGCTTCTCTAAGAATTAGGTAGTAATAAATATAAATTAATAACGCCGGGATATTAAATGAGGAATAAAAAAATAACGATCCATTCCCGTTGTTTTCCTGCAAAATATGGGGGTGAAAAAGGTACGATTGAGAAAGTGAACATGTGAGAAAACCTATAAATACTATCGTTATTTATAATCATGTCGACTAATGGTTAAACTATAGGAAATAATATTTACACATAATCAAGTTAAAAATATACTTTTTGCCTCAATCTCTACAGTATAGTTAGATGTTATTCAAACTGTGATACATAATTTATAACGTAAAGGTACAAACAACTTGAATAGGTATTATCGTAGTCAGACGAATAATGTATATAGGTTATCTACGTTTCTGGGAAAACTTCTTCGAGATTTTTCTATTGTGATAAATTGAGTTCTCGGAACATTGATTATACTATGGATGTTGCTAATTGATAGCTATCGTGTGTAACATTATGTAGGTACTTTGAAATGCCGACAGAGTTATATAAAAGGGGCCCTACAGTACTATTTACACGAGCATCTATTAGACGATTAATATTTTTAGGCACACTACATTGAAATTATTATGCGAACTCTTCAACATTTTGTTTTAGGCGTTCGGTTACCAATAATTTATGAAAAACTGGAACGGTCAATATTTTGCCTCAAAAGAGCTGCCTGCAGTTTCTGTACAAAATCTTATCTAGACTATAATTACTCCGTCGTATAATTACTAACAGATCTGAAACTTGGTGCACGTTACCGAAATTACATCAAACGATATAGGTAGCACCTTAAGTGACTCATCTAGGTAAACGACCAATTTTTCCCTGCCTAATATAATTTGCTCATCAAATTCAACAGAGTGTTCATAAAACCCTTAATTACAAGTAAATTAATTCGTAATTGCCGAGGAAAGAGTAATAAAGGTAGTAGCATTTTTGTGGAGTTCTCCTAAGGTTGCTATGTTAATTTACCATTAAGATACCTATTTCTTATTGCGCTCCTTTGCGGCAAAACCGTAATAACTCAAAACATCTTTCATACAGATATATCACGCAAAGCAGCGATTGTAAGAATTTAGACTTGTGATTCTTATTGAACATGCAGATGTTTGCATGAATGAAACATGCGGTCGAAATAAGTTGTAAATACTTATGTATATCATAATTTTATACTCGATTTCGCAATCATATCAAAGCATAAATACTAACGTCAATAAAGGAACGTGTTACTATTTTGACATTTGTATATAATGTGAGCATGTTGTCCTTTCATAAATAGTACTGTTTAAAGAACTTTCATACGTAGGAAACTGGTTTAATTTTCACATATAATAAAGTAGATATTACTAGTTATAATTATGTTGTGTTGTATTTTGCATTTTACTAATTTCAGAGGTTGTATATCTAAAGCACAAGTTTTCAAGTTCACGTTTGTAAAGAAACATTATTAAATACTGACGATACGTCTCAGTGGTGCCAATTAAAATTTACGTATTCTCCCCAACGTTCGCCGGGATAAATAATAGTTTCCGCAGAAAACATACCAAACAGTTTCTCGACTCCTTTCCAGCCACGTCCTCTAAATTTAATTACGCGGCGCGTTTGTTACTCGCCTCTGAGGAACGACTCGGTTACACGTTCGCCATGCTGAAAAGGATTTCGGATTACATGCATAATATAGTTGTTGTCAAGTTTTGCGTTAGATCTTTGAGACGTGGAGCAAATTGGAGATGATGGGAATGTAGAGAAAATTTTGTAGCTACCTAGGAACGTGATGTGAAATGCGCTATCTGTAAAAATGTTATGTTTGATATATTTATAATGATACTAACCTATTTAATTGTGTAGCTACGTATTAGCTTCTAAAAGTTAGTAATAATTGTTGACTTTATCTTGACCAACATCGAGAGATTTTTTGATAAGTGTTACTGCCATTTACCAGTAGGCGTAGCACATGATTGGTGCGACAAAATGCATGTATGTCCAAGCGAGATAGACTTCTCATCTTTCACTAATTAATTATATTAATAAAAGAGGAACGGATAGTCCATCTTGTATTGTCACACCCATCATGTGCTAAGCCTGCAGTTCATACTTATTAGTTTACTTAGCTTCTCACCGCTATGTGAATGCCATACAAGATGGTAATGGGTAGTAAACATTATATTTATATAAGTATCTGCTATAGTTAGCGTATAATGAAGATTGGCTAATATTATTCACACGAAATTAAACTTGCCTTTCAAATTGAAGAATAGCATCCAGTATGTAACGTCAAAACCTTGTAAAATCAAAGTGGCATGGGCTTCTGTAACTCGTACTAGCCAGGTAGGAAAGTACTTATCTAATTTTTATTTTGGCAACGTACGGCGAACAGTGTGAGGTGATTGCCACCTGTTGCTGAATCAAAACAGGAAAATTGCTAGATACTGAAAAAGAGGAGTACACTGATTGGATTTCGGACGTTTCCAGAATAACAATCAGATAATGGACATCCCTAGCTCTTGTAATGTCAATGTGAACATTGTGAAGACTGTTTCTTATTGACGGGACAAGGTTGTTTATTATTGCGATAAAAAGTCGTCCCTTATCTTATCTGGTAAACAATTTTCTACTCACAAATTGCAGATTTTGTGGCGTAAACAGTTGAGACTTTTAATCATGCTTTTCCATGTACAATATTAAATAGATGACTACTTAAATATTGCTCCGGATCTTCTAAAGACGACAAATCTAGTTTTACGGAGAAATAAGTGTAAGTCACTGTCGCTCTCTGTCCATCCTTATTTATGCTTAAATCTTTAAACATTAACTATTTTAAAACAGTTTTTAATAGATACAGTGTTTCAAAAGAAAGGTTTTAGTATGAATATTACACCAATGCAAAGCTGGGGCGAGTCGCAAATTTGTAATAATTGATTTACTTTTTGGTACTTATATTGCGATGGGAACGACGCTGTAGTACCCTGATTTTACAATTTTGATTTTTACTATTAGTTGCCTATGTCTTAGACTGATTCTACAATATTGATTTATTCTTACTATAAGTTGCCTAAGTCTTGGAGGTTTACTTTATTAACAAAACTTTTGTCCACAGCACCCCCCGAGTACCCGGGGAAACACGAGGCACCCATAGACATGCGGCTTCGCTCGCGGCCCGCGCCGCCGCCTTACAACCGGCCCTCCGTCATCACTAAGAGCGACACACCACCTGGTAAGACGTCTCATCCATGCATATTAGAATATTCTAGCATTTTCTTTCAAAATGTGTTGGCGCGCTGAAATATTTCTGTAGTCACTATGTTTGTTTACCTTAATGTATTGTTCTGTGCTGTATGTTTCCCAAATAAATAAATTAAATTAGCCGTACCATGAGTTGTCAAGTAACAGTTACGTTAGCGTTTATTCGTTATAGAAAATAGCCCATCATGCTTACTCCAATAACGATAATTATTATGGATTTTTAACTTTTTTTACGAATCGAATAAATGCTATAAACGTCACTTGCCAACTCAAGGTACGGCTACTGTCCAAGTTATTAACTTGACTGACATTGTTTATTCTTAAAATAGCCTCTACTTGTACTTCCTCCCGTAAGTTCTACGTCGTAGCTGGTTAATATTTAAATAGCCTTAACGATTTTGAGGCAAGACGCCACTGAAAGTGCGTGTTAGAACATATGGGTATCGGAAAGTAACTTTATATTTTTGTCTCCAGGTTCAATGTCAATGTGCGACCCAGTGATCGACGAGCACTTCAGACGATCGCTCGGCGACGACTACATGAACCTCTTCAAGAAGGCAGAGAGCCAACCACAGCCCGGCCCCAAGCCGAATACCAAGGACCGCGCCAGCAGCCCCATACAGTTCACACCAGAGGAACCCCCCACCCCCGCCAAAATCATCGCCATGGAAGTCGATGACGCCTCTCTTTCAGTAGACGACCACTTCGCCAAAGCCCTAGGCGACACATGGAGGCAAATACAAACCTCTAGGCTAAGAGAAACAGAGAAAACCCAAGCCAAAGGCGGCGTCGACGACCATTTCAGCAAAGCGCTCGGCGACACGTGGAAGAAAATACAGAACCCCAAACTCATCGACGATGAGAAGAAAGATCAGACGAAAATTATTTCGAGGAGCGGCGTCGTGATATAATAGCGTCGTTGCGGCCTGGCGGTTACGTTAACGACTCGGACTTTACGAGTCATTTCTTGATACTCGAGTATCAATAAATTCCCACTTGTTTAATGATAAGCTATTAACCGTGCGCAACGTTTACGTTCGACGCCCGAATCCATGACAATCTGTTACCTATTAGGCTTTGGGAAGTATTTTTTTAATATTTAGTCAATTAGAAGTCACCAGTTACACTATATAAGTTATTACCTCAATATAAACGCTTCTGCACAATTCACTGTTAGGATAAGTGTTGTAAATATTAGTCATCGATCACTAATTATGGCTTTAGCGTTCGGTAGGGTAAAGGTGTCGTGTATAACTATTCTTGTAACTGTTCCTCATATCGTTTGTAAGTTTGTGTAAGTGGATTCTTATTCGAATAAGCGACAATGAAGTACCCATCGAAATTTAATGTCAATACCTACTATGTGTAAATAAGTTTAAGTAAATATAAGGAATATTTATGGCTAAATGTTTCGTTATTCTTTGACTACGTTATGATGGTACAAAGTACACAATAACAATATTAGATAGGGTAAAATCTACGAAATAAAAGGTGTTCCTATGACTGGCGTCCGATGATTCGGGCTTTTCTCGGTTCTGTTTACGAAGTTTTTTTATGATCAAAGCAAAGAGAAACAAGTATAAAAAGGAAGTAAAGTTTTAATGAACAAAAATGGTTCAATTTGGTAGCGTAAGAAGCTTAAACGGGGTTAAATATAAAATACCGCAGTTAAATTGAATATTAGCATTTAAAATTAATGCAAATATGATATTGCTATCTATATTACTTACGGTGTATCTGATTAGTACCTATATGTACGGGTTTATGCTAAATTACAGAAATATGTACTTACCATATCTTGGGTGTCACAATATCGTCAATATCGACATGTCAGAACATGCAAATAAACAAATAAACAAAAGAGGTGTGAATCATTTCGAAGTGTGGTACATATTTCTAAACCAGGTACCTATCTGTTGGCCATTCATGGACACATTCATTTGTGATAACTGATAACTATGTTATAGCTAACAAGATGAAGCGTGCACTATTTTTACTGTCACTATTTTACTGAACTAGTCGAGTACTTTATCTATCTAATATCACGTGACAAGCGCGATCTTTTTTTACAGCTTTTGATATATTTAGAATCATTTCTCATATTTATCATTTTATTCGAAAAAGATAAAAGTGTGCGGATAACTGACAAGTTCACAACCGTTTATAACTAGGTTCAACACCAAATTATTTTAAACCTTTTTAATAATCTTTTTAAGCGTAATATTTAGAGGCTCTGATGGTTTATAACGTAAAAAATCACTTACATAGGTATAGCCGTAAAACAAGAGAAAGAATAAAGCTACATCGAAAAAGCGGTCGAGAATGTTCTCATTTATCATGTTCCTTCAATTGCTTATCTAATACGAGAATAGGTACTCGTAAAGCGGCTGTTTTTTATTGAGGGTTGCGATGTGTCTCATAGGGATCGGAGTTTGCATAACACCGTAAAATATTTAGACATGGCTTTATGTCGAGAAAACAATCGTTCATAGTGATTGCTTTTAACCTTTTGACCGCTTTCGGATACGTCTGATAATCAATATCCAGCTCATCTCTGATATAAGATTTGATTTGATTTTTAATTTTTGTAATATAAAACATATTCCCATTTAAATCGAACCCTGATCTGCGTAAATTTTGTACCGACGACGCACGCTGGATAAAAAAATCACAGCGGTCAAAAGGTTGACAAAAGCTTAGTCTTTGTTCTTAAAGCCGCTTTTTATTTAAAATCATTAGCGAAACTACGATATTCGAGCGGAGTTTTGTCGCTGACTTGTCAAGGCTCACAGGTCTGTACACAATTGTATAGGAATTAAAGTCACGTGGGGTAAACGTACGCTTTGGGTAAGAGTACGCAAAACCGTACTTTTCAGTCCAATATTGCGTACATTTACCCCATGTGACTATACTTTCCATTTCCACAATAGCAAAGCAACTGGCAACTGACGTCTTAATGCCATTTTTAACACTCGTACTTGGTATTCGCAAGTGTGAAAGATATTATATCGTTACGGTCTAAGAGGCGGGATGCTGTTGCGGGTATAGGAGGTATACATAATGATATATTTTTAAAAGAGGTTGTATTATTTACTTTCAGATATATAGGTATATCTGAAAGTAAATAGTACCTAACCACCTATATTAATATGAAGAGTCAGCATCAATTACTTAGTAGCCGTTCTAAATAGTTCGTAAATAAATATACGGTGTACGCAAATGTTTTCCTTTTGGTATTTAACGCTGACTGTACTTTATATCTCGCAAACAATTTACGGTGTCTTTAATTCCGACCCCATTTAATTAAGTCTTTGTAAATAATAATTTACTATTTATGCACTTTATATTGTAAGATGTCGTTGAATACGCAAATACACAATAAGCCTGAAGAAATGTTGTGTTTTATTACTTTTCCTTGGGCATTGGAAGTTTTAGGATTGGTTTCCTAAGGGATGCGTGACGTAACTGCTTAGCTTAACTGAACTTTGGCGATTTTGGGGCCCTGAAATCCAATGGAGAAAATTCTGATTTGCACTTGTTTTTGTCGAAATATATACTGCTAATTACGTTGAGTTAGTTGCATTGGTTATGCAGCGGATCATGTGTGTACCACATTTGACTTGCAGCTTTTACCTTTTAACCTTTTTGACGCCACGTCAAATACAAAAACTGTCACTTGGGCGCCACGTCAACAAAATGACAAGACTGAAATTCAATTTTACGCAGATGCGTGTAAGTCTATATCGCTCTGTGGACCAAGACTAATACATCAATCTTTGGCGTTGAACCTGCGGTGTCAATATATCAGTCGTTGGCGTCTAAAAGGTTAAACGCCTTCCCTCTCGCATCAAATTGTGACATACACGCCAGTATCTCTACTAATGAACAACGAAAATAAACCTTATCTGTCAGCAAGACAGTTACTTTGACAGCATACTCGATGACCACTTTAGTGGCTGCTGGCGTGGTAGGTAGTGTTGTCCACACACAGCCACATACCTCCTTGCTACGTAGCTATTCATTAGGTACTAAGGCGACACGACTAAAGAGACACGGCGATACTCTCCCGGCGGTTATAGCCGATAGCTAGGCCAGGATCGCCGTGTCTCTTTTATTTACACGGGAGTGCGTATCTTTTGTTCGTGTTTATAGGCGATAGTTCATAGCTTAGTGAGGTGAGACCAGTGCCTTACTGTACTCAGAATACTGTATCTAAACATACACTACTCTTCTTAATCACATCTACGCACCTGTGCATGGATTCATAATTGAAACGCAAGATTATTCACGATCTCTTTTATTGTTGATCGAAAGGGGGAGAGATAAACTACTCTGGTGCGCAAGGGACATACTACTGCATGAGGAGAACCAGGAAGAAATTCGGCTGGTATCTTTGAAGCATGTCTCCGACATTTGTGTATTTATTTATCACAAATATTTGTTCCTTGGTCGTGGCTCTCTATGAACCCATTTAAAAATCTATGTATAATGTGTATCTATCTATTGTATACCTACAGATCTTTACACCACCCACTGAAAACCTTGAACGGGGTGATGTGAGTAGGCTATACTGAACAACTTTTACTATGAGGCCCATCATGAAAAAAATTATTTTTCATACATTGTGACCGATAGATAACGGCATTTTATATGAAAGAGCCAATTTTTTTTTTGGAGATTTCTTAGTTAGCTCCATAGTAAAAGTTGTTCAGTATAGGCTACTAAATCACCCCCTTCAAGATTTTCAGTGGGTGGTGTAACACCCTGTATATCGTCGCTTGGTACAGTCAAGTGCAAAAATAAGTATCGAAAGAATCCGTTCATAAATATGTTACGACGTTCTTATTACACAGAATTAGAGTGCACTGGGACATATTTTTGAACGTTTTTGTATACCCCTTATTTTGTCTTCGACTGTACCGACATCACAAGCCTTAATTGAGCTTACCGTAGTACTAGTACCGTAGTATTTGTATAAGATGTCCCAGGATATTCATTTAGTTATTATTACTTACATATTTAAAAAGTCACTACCGCCTACGCTACAGAGCCGTATTCCACGTAACTGCCGGCAGTGCAAAGTACTCGCTTTACTCACTGACCTGACCCAGCAGTGCGTTGAAGCGAAATTTTGAACTCCGCTCCACTCCAAATTTAGTAACTAGGCTTGGTCCTCTTAAATAAAAAAAATTGAGTTTACATATTCGATTCATGGGCATTTTCACACATATATGACTACAATAAACAAAATGCAGTCATTGTATTATCTGTTCCATTACACAGTCATGCAGTATTGCTGATATATATTTAGAAGAAAAAAAAACATCGCGCCATGTGACAGTAACTCCATAAGCTAGTGCATTTGGTTGCTAATTACTTTTCAATCTTTAATACCGATTCACCCTTGACTGATATGTATCACGTGATTCGCAAGGCAATTAAGCAATGTTAGGTATGGAATGTGTATGGAACCTACATGTTTTTTGCTATAGCGAATTTGTAGTTTGTTTTATACCTATTGTATTATATTATACATAATCGTTACACAGAAATAAAACTTTTTCTTGGGTAGTCTTTAATTTCCACTTACGATTTCAAAAATACCGACATACAGATAGACTGCGGAGGTTTACTATATTATAATAGGGTTTAGTTAGTCCCTTCGGGTAATCCTAAAATTCACCGTAACAAAGATAGCGATATACTTTAACAAAGGTCGGTCACAAGTAAAGGTTAAGTTACCTTAGTAGTCTGGAAGTTTCTAAAGTTGACCCTTGAACGATGAAAGGATGGAGGGCCGCTTTGTACCCGCCTGAAGAAAAAGTTATGTTTTAAGAGTGTTCGTAAGTACAAAGTACATACGACAATAACGTCAACAACATAGTTACCTGTTAAGGTAACTACATTAGTAGTGCTTATCTTGTAATAGTATTATAGTAATGTCACTTAGGAGTGAACGCCAATTGGTCGCAAAGTAGGACTTTGCGACCAATTGGCGTTATTTATTCTTCGAAGAAAAGTTTGATCAAATCGAGCCTTAATAATATCTAGGCCGACCATACCCAAACAAAAACCAACAAAAAAACTTACCACTATTGTGCATTTTGTCAACACTGTCATACTCCCAAAACACTTGCCCATGGACAGTGAATTTGAATATACTCAAACTACTCTTTACTGTGCGGCATACGTTGCAGCGACCCAGAATGGCAGTAAGATCACTGACTCTAACAATCCTTATAGATACAATTCTCAACCTCCCATTTGGCAAAAGAGGTTACAAGATAGAGTTACGGACCTTAGAGCTAAAATAGGCAGATTAACTGAATTTATCAATGGCAATTCCAGTCCCAGACTTTTAAAACACATTAATGCAATTAAACGACAGTATAAAGTTCATTCCCGACACGAACCTGAAAATACACAACTACCTCATTTCCTAGACACCCTTAAGCAAAAGCTGAGTGCACTTACAAGTAGATTACGCAGATATAAACTTACGACTTTACGCAAAAAACAAAATAAACAATTCATCTGTAACGAAATAGTACATTGTGCATCAAGGTAGGTAAGTACGGAATTACTAACGAGAGTGTTAGAAGCCGGACGCCGTTAAGCGGAGGGCTTTTATGACTCGAGTTAGTATTCCGCTTACCTACCGTGATGCATACAATGTTTTTCATCACACTTGCCGACAAAAAAATAAGTTTTAAGACATAATATTAGTAAATGACGTACTGACATTTCTATTACTCCCTAGGGAATATCACTTTTCTATTACTCCCGCTACGCGCGCAAGTAATGGCGCGCTTAGACAGCAAGTGTGATGAAAAGGTATTTTATAGGTCACTAGATAACAATACCACACATGAATCCGGACCAAACTCAAACAACACCCCTACTGCCGAAGATTTGCACAATTTTTGGTCCCAGATATGGTCTAAGCCCATGGTTCACAGGAATGCTGAATGGATAGAGGCCGACAAAAAAAAATCTGAGTTCCGTATCTAACATGGAATTTGAACAGGTCAACATTGACCTGTTACAATCAGTTATAAGTAAAACGCATAACTGGAAGGCAACCGGATCAGATAAAATCCACAATTATTGGTTTAAAAAATTTACCTATATACACCCAATCTTGCTCAGACATATAAACAATTTTATTCATAATCCGAAAATACTACCGCATTATATTACCCAAGGTGTGACATACATGTTAGTGAAAGATAAATCCGACTGCACGAATCCCGCCAAATACAGACCCATTACCTGCCTGCAAAATATTTACAAAATCATCACGTCTTGTATCAGCAAACTTATATACAGGCATGTAGACGCACACAATATACTAGCAGAACAACAAAAAGGTTGCCGCCAAAACAGTCAGGGTTGCAAAGAACAGCTTACAATAGACGCAGTAATTTCCAAACAAGCACATAATAAAAACCACGACATCTTCACTATGTACATAGATTATAAGAAAGCATTTGATTCGGTACCACACACATGGCTAATTTATATTCTTAAGCATTACAGAGTACACAATACCATTATAAGATTCCTAGAAAATACAATGTTGCACTGGTCGACCGTACTGAAAATAATTAACAACAATACAAATATTGAGACGGGACCCATCAACATCCGTAGAGGCATTTTTCAAGGAGATGCTCTCAGTCCGCTTTGGTTCTGTCTCGCGTTTAATCCACTTTCCAATTTACTTAACAATAACCAACCGGGGTTTAAGCTACAATATGGAAGTGCGTCACATACTGTATCACATTTGATGTATATGGATGATATCAAACTCTACAGTAACAGTTTAGTCGGCATTAATAAGCTTGCTGATATCACACAATCGTTTTCATTAGATATATGCATGGAGTTTAGCTACACCCTTGACAATTGAGAACAAATAGACCCCGTCAATAACGAAACTGGCTATAAATACCTAGGCTACCAACAAACACAACAAATTCACCATAAAAAAACTAAAGCTTCTCTTAAAGAAAAAATTACTGGCAGGCTCCACAAGATTCTGAACACTCAACTAAATGCACGTAATACAATAAAAGCAATAAATACTTACGCAGTCCCCATATTAACCTACTCTTTCGGTATCATAAACTGGTCACAAACAGATCTTTGTAACTTACAAAGAATAATTAATACCTTAATGACCAAATACCGGAAGCATCACCCCCGTAGCTGTACCCAGAGAATGACTTTGCCTAAGCTGGAAGGTGGACGGGGCTTGATAGACATCAAGAATCTCCACAACAAACAAGTAAACTCTCTCAGAACATTCTTCCACCACCAGTCTTCCAGATCCGACATGCATCGGGCTATTGTAAATGCTGACCAGAAACTCACACCCTTAAACTTAAAGGACCGTGCAAAACAAAAAAATGAAATTATTTTAGAAACCCAACAAAAGCTGCAAACATGGACCCAAAAGTCACTACATGGCAGACACCGACTCGACCTGACAAACCCCAATGTCGATAAGCTGGCGTCCAACATGTGGCTAAAGAAAGGCGAGTTGTTCCCGGAAACAGAAGGCTTTATAATAGCAATCCAAGACCAAATAATAGACACAAGGAATTATAGAAAACACATTATCCGTGATCATAGTACCCAAACAGACCTATGCCGTCGCTGTCACTCTGCTTCAGAGACAATACAACATATCACGGGGGCATGCCGATCCATAACCCAGACCGATTACAAGCACCGTCACGACCAAGTTGCAGCCATCCTTCACCAATATCTCGCATTTAAATATCACCTCATCAACACAAGGACCTCCTACTACAAATACATCCCGCAAATTATTTTAGAGTCGACTGATTACAAACTTTTCTGGGACAGAACTATCATTACCGATAAGACAATACACAATAATAGACCCGACATTATATTACACGACAAAGCCGCTAAAACTGTTTATCTCCTGGACGTAGCTATACCTAACACCCATAATCTTGCCTCTACTCACACCGAAAAGATAAGTAAATATGTAGACTTGTCAATCGAAATTAAAACCCAGTGGCGCGTTAACACTGTAAAAACAGTCCCGATAGTAATTTCATCCACAGGAGTGATCCCTCGTACTCTGCACACCAGCCTTAAAACTCTCGATATCCATCCAATCACATACATTCTTCTCCAAAAAGCTGTAATAATGAACACTTGCAGAATAGTACGAAAATTTTTATCTTTGGAACAGTAAGATCATACTTCCATATTCGTTTGGCCAAAAGCCCGCGAAGATGGAAGTAAAATTGCCTCCATTTGGAGAGATAAAAAATACACTTAAACATAAATAATAATAATAATAATAATTAAATTCTTTATTCAGATATCTAGGATCCAGTTAGAAAAATTAACATAAGTAATTTGAATTAACATAAGTAATTAAAATAAAATATTTTCTTATTAATAATAATAATCACACCTAATCAAAGATATTCGATTTAGTTGGGAGCTTTCGTATTACAATTGGGTCATTTTACAGAACCTACCTACTTAATTTGTGATCGTCAAATCGAAGCAGATCTTAAAAAAAAAACTGCAAATCTGCAGTTACTTATTACCCCTATTACCTGTTGCGGAAATAGGAGGACGTAAAAGGAATCTCGAGGCAGCCGATAGAAATAGCAGTCACCTGAAAGTACCTACGCTCGACCAATTGGAATCCTAGGCCACTCAACAACTAGGTCGAATTAACAAGTAGGCACGTAAGTAGTGAGAGATATCTTACAGTTTGTTCTATAACGTCACTTTGATATAATTTCTGAGCCAATTGGACGTTGGATTTCGATAAAACGACGTGTTTATAAACACAATGATATTTTAATGCCATGTCTTTGTCACCGTACTAGTTACCAATAACCTTTAGTGTAGCACGCGAGACTGATACCAATCCATTTTAATGAAAATAATTTTTCTTTTAAAAGAAGTTTCATTTCAATTCATAACCTCTAGGGTCCGGAATACCATAAGACCGCGAGACATCCGATTGCCATCAAGACACTGCAACTATCTATAATACAGGGTGTTTGGTTAGCGGTGTCGGAGCTTTTAAGGGCTTAAACTACAATCAATTTTATCGATAAATTATCGTACAATTTTTTTTTTGTGCCAACGATAATTAAATGGCAGCCATTTTAAAATTTCAAACAGACAAATACGGGCGCACGTGATATTTCGGGAATTATACGTTTGTTATCGGTCCTATCCCTGCAAAAAAAATCTCGTTAGAGAGCTCATTAGATAAGCAAACTAATTAAGCTAATCATTTGACTCAACTATTTGAACAACAAGCTAAAAAAAATTTTTTTTATTAAAAATAGTAAAAAATTCACCTTAATTTTTCAATTAATTTAATTTTGCATGAAAACTAGGCCGTTAAGATAGGTTTTTGGTGTTGTTATTTATTAGAACAGTATGTTAGCTAAAAAATAACACCATAATTACAGTTATACCTTAAGTACTTTAGGAATTACAAGTGCTCAAACATACACCAAAACAGCTGCATTTAGCGTTCCCGATGCAAAATCCATAAACAAATGAATGTCAGCAGTGTACTGACTAGTGAAAGTGGCCGCCTTCCATCCGTCCAGTGCATGTTTGAGCACTTGTAATTCCTAAAGTACTTAAGGTATAACTGTAATTATGGTGTTATTTTTTAGCTAACATCCTATACTAACAAATAACAACACCAAAAATCTATCTTAACGACCTAGTTTTCATGCAAAATTAAATTAATTGAAAAATTAAGGTGAATTTTTTTACTATTTTTAATTAAAAAAAATTTTTTTAGCCTTGTTGTTCCAATAGTGGAGTCGAATGATTAGCTTAATTAGTTTGCTTATTTAATGAGCTCTCTAACGACATTTTTTTTGCAAGGATAGAACCGATAACAAACGTATAATTCCAGAAATATCACGTGCGCCCGTATTCGTCTGTTTGAAATTTTAAAATGGCCGCCATTTAATTATCGTTGGCACAAAAAAAAAATTGTATGGTAATTTATCGATGAAATTGATTGTAGTTTAAGCCCTTAAAAGCTCCGACACCGCTAACCAAACACCCTGTATACTCCTATTATAATTACTCTAGGAATACAAAGAATACGCATAAAATACAATAATCCATAAAACACTGAATAGTAAGCTAAAAAAAGAAAATCCTTATTTTCCGCGTTCTGCTCAAGCATTCCGTTTATTGCCAGGCCTTTTCTTTAAGCCAGCAATTCACTTCGTATTTTACCTTTTTCCCCAGTATATTATTGTGGAGTCTCTTTCTTTTATATAGAAAAAAACGAGTTGCCAAACCATATCTGCGTAAATACGGTCAAGTGAATAGTCGGGGGAAGGAAAAGCTCTGCCGACCCGCTGGTTCGTGCCTAATGCAAACATGATTCGTATTGTTTGTGCAGCGAAAGATATTATAGTAATGCTTGTCATACATGTACCAGATTCCGATACAATAATACCACGGACTTGTGATATCATTGATCGCAGACTATTTGTGCAAACGTACAAATGTAACGGATTCTTATATTTTTAGTTTGGAGTGATTTTTAATACCTACGTTACTCGGACTTAGTACTTATTATGAGAACTATTCATTCTAAGATAAGTAGGTATCCTGTTGTGATAATTTCTGATTCCACTGACGCTACCGTTCCATGGCCAAATTATGTATGGAGAATTAAACCGTCGTAATGAAAATCGAAGGTGATCAATAGAGTAAAGATTCGATAACGAAAGCTCCTCATAAGTTGAATTTGTCGAAATTTACGATATAACATTGGAATCGAATACAATATTTATTAGCATGATTCAAAAGGGATATTACCATGAATCGAGTTTGACTATTTGATCAAAATATCGTGTCATTACATTTATCAGTACTGTAAAATAACAAACTACACAAATGGGGCAACATTTAAGGCACGAAGGACGGACATTTTATGACTCCTGGAACCCTGGAAAAACAAGTTATAACTCGAGGAAATAGGATAGGTTATTATGCTACGAATATCATTTTTGATATGGACGATATATTTAAATACAATAACTTCTAAAATTAAAAATTATATTCCAAATATCCATGCCTATCCTTTGTCTGATTCCAACGACGACACAAATATTTATCAACATCAAAATCATTTACAACATTAATTATGTTATTAAAGTTGTTGGAAATTAGTAACGAGTGTGTCATAATCAGGGCTCGCTTGCTAGTCAATATTCAAGCAAAGTACTGAACTTATAAGATACCTATCTGAACTTGAGACATAATACGCCGACCCCTTACTTGTGCGATTATTAAAATAGAGCACGCCGAAGACCCGTTGACCTAAAAGCTCGAATACTTCATACTTACACTCAAGGGTTCTAATACGGGCTCATATAACTGAACTGACACAGCTATTTCCGGCCCTGAAAATAATGGAACGAATAAAAAACGAGACCCGCAATTTCTTTAATCGAGCATACTTTCATCTTTTATTTTACCTTATTGCCTATTACGTTATACATTCGTATATCAAACAACAACTACTAAAGAAGTAGGTACTATAGACAGTATCCAATAAGAAAAATATTTCTTAGAATTTGTTATTGCTTATTCGTACTATGAAATTATTTCGGCCATATTTTGTATAGCAACCGAATCTACTATCATTTCATTATTCATATTGATGGTTGTTTTGACAATAAAACTAATCAATTATAAGAGATTATAATGGAAGTATTGACTGACTTTATCAGTTGTTTAATATTAAACTATTAAAACAAATTGAAAGCGTTTGTTTTATTTTACCTACAGCTAATATTTTACGAGATGTTCCACCAAGAGTACTTGAATATATCATAATCAAACAAGTCAGCCTCCCAGATGAGAGACTTATTTTATTAATATTTGATTATAATAGGTACAATACCTATATACCTAGTTATTGAGGTTGTTCGTGGAAATGTGATGAAAAATTATAAATAAATCCCTTAAACATGACATGATACACATAATCTCCCAATTCAAAACGTACTGAATATGTATGTACTATGTACCTAAAAATGCATTGTTGATCCATCCATAAGGGGTGTACCGATAAAAAACTGGCAAATTCAAATGAAAAAATCGGGTCAATATAGTTAAAAAGCTGTAATTTCTGGCTTTTGTAATTAACCAGAAGGTCTTAAATTAGCTGACTGTAGTACTTTTGTGTCACTACTGCATTTCAGGTACTCACAGACCTCACAGTACAGCTTCTTCGAAACCTCTTCCAAACTATCTTTTCCAAGCATTTTTTTCTTGTTTTGTATGCAGTTTTCTAAATTATGGGACTGTTGTCAATATATCTGGCTATTCTTCCCGTGTTCCTTAACCCTTTACCTACGGGTGTCAACCAGAGTTGCCACCACTGTCAAATTAAAGTCATACTTATGTAATGGTGTCAAGTCAAACAATTTAATGGCAAATATTATGGCCCCGTAGGTAAAGGGTTAAGATATCCTTGACTTATGCATACTATTCTTGATACTTTTTTGGACTGATTTCGCTTCATAAAACTATACCAAAGAGACTAAGATTTGTATAGGATTAAATAATTGATTAAAGACCCATAAAATTTTCACATTACATGTGACATACCTAATTCCCTTCACAGAGTATTACTGCGCCCAAGGCAGGGGTATATTAAAAAAACATGGAGATTAACCAGAAATATAGGTCACTTCTGCAGAACACGAAATCGTGCAGTGGAGAATAAAAAAAAAGCTTGGAAAAATATTTTTCGAAGGGGTTCTGGAGAACTTGTATTGTGAATACTGAAATTGCAGTAGCAACAAAAAAGGACCAAAGTTAGCTAATTTAAGACCTCCTAGTTAATTACAAAAGCCAGAAATTACAACTTTTTAACTATATAAGGTCCTAATTTATTAGTTGCAGATATTTTAACACATCGACGCTGGAAAGGAGAAATTGGATAAGCGACATTTTTGAAGATATTGAGTTATGCACACCGTTAGAATCGGCAAATTTTTCCGCGTCGAATGAGCTAGGTTTCGTATCCATCTGACAACTTTTGTGTCGCTTATCCCATCGGTGATTTAGAGAACTTTCGATCATTTTTTACTACTAAACGACTTGGTTTTTGACAACTTTTAAGAAAATGGAGATTAGATAAAATATAATTCAACATAATGAATCTTGGATTATTTTACCTATTTGTCATGACAGGTTAAATTTTACTTGGATATTTTTGCTGTGTAACAACTAATCATCACTTGTGGGTTAGCTATTTCTACCTGACTGTATGATATGTTCTCATGTCGTTTGGACAATTTTACCTTTATCTTAATTTAAAATTAAAGACGGTTAGACAATATTACTTAACTATGATATCTGAACTATTGGCGTTTATCCATTTTTACCCCTACATTTATTTATGAACCATATGTCGCTTAGGTATCCCTTTTTACCTGAATTTACATTAGAATACTACTGTCACTTATCCTAACTTGCATGAATGAAATGTCAGTAAAAAAGTTAGCGACAATTTGCATACATAAGTGTCTGCTATTTTATTCTTTGTCACGTTATGTAGAAAGAAACATTTGGCAGAGGGGTTGTCCTGTCAATTTTTACTCTGCGTTAAATAAAATGTTTTTGGAACTTTAATAAATAAAAAGAAAAAAAGAAATAGGTACTAACTAAAACCATTTTTTAAGTGTTATCATAACGTAATACGATGGATAAACATACCAACAGGTACGGTTGTTAAAAGTAGATAGTTTTCAAGTGCCTCGTTTGTAGATAGGTACTAACTATTGTTGGCTCAATAACGAGTTATCCTTGTTGATTTTGCATGTTTTAACCCTTAAATGCATGACCTTGACAAAGATTTATTCTAATTTGAATTCTTACATGTTGTCAATAGAGTCGAAAATACATGATGCATGATGCAACCCTTAAATGCATAGTGATGTATCACTTAAGCATTAAAGTAATTTAAGTAAATGCATAGTGATGTATCACTATGCATTTAAGGGTTAAAATAAAGAGAAATGATCTCAAATAGAAAAACAAAATATATTTGTTTTTAATACTTAACAATAACTATTACTTACTCACATACTTACCTACTTTTTTGAATAAAGTTATAAAAATACCTAAAACAGTGTCTTTCTTTTTTCACGTGTAAGTAAATTCGTTTACTAGTCACGGAATGTTACTCTTGTAATTGAAATGACTGACTATGAAGTCTAAAATAGTTTCTCATTTTAAGTATGTGGATATTTCTTACTGATATATTTATGCTATTTTTTTCAATTTATATATTTTTACCCGACTATAAAATAAGCCACATCGGCAGTTAGATTATTTTAACATGATGAATTTGTTATGTAAGTCTCGGGTGGACTTTTTTACCTTCCTTATTTCTTTTACAACGTGTTGGTTAGATAATTTTACCTGAATCAATTTTTCCGACCATTTTGCTTAAGCGACAGTAAATCCTTACACTTGAATACGTTAAATAATTAAAACATCACATAGAAAACATATTTATGTCCATAAATAATGCTTCAATTATTTGATTTGGCCTCCTTATTCATTTTAATGATTTTTTTTCGAAAATCTCGGCGGTTTTTTGCCTCTCCTGTAAAGTACGCACTGTGTCGCTTATCCAATTTCTCCTTTCCAGCGTCGACATGATACTTTACATTAAAATAATTAACTTTAAATATAAATTGAGAAATCTTTTCATGTAACTTATTTGATTTCATATTCCTAACAAAAAAATTAATTATAATTTCGTCTAAAAAAAATCATCATGTACATTATCATATGTCACAATAACACTATCTGTCATCTCATCAAACGACACAATCCAACGGAAAATAACATGACATTGGCAATCAAGTATTTCATTTATCGACGTGAAGTGGCCAGTTCTAGTTAAGTGGTACGTAAAAGAAGTACGAGAATCTGTTCAAAGAGTTTTCATTTAATCATCACATAAACAGGGTGTCTTTACGTAACAAATTTGTTTTTCCGTTTTCTCCAAAAAAACATCGCAAAAGCTATAATGTTTCACGGTTTAATATACTCCAGAGACCGAGAACTATCAGCTGTAAAAATATCTGCATCTAATAAATTAGTACCTTATATTGACCCGATTTTTTCATTTGAATTTGCCAGTTTTTTATCGGTACACTCCTTAAGTAAAATATTGTATATATAACCTACCTATAGTGGAATATATTTCGACCATGTTAAAAGTTTATACTTATCAATAATTAAACTCAACTTCTCTTCTTATGTAATAATTTATACTGTTAAAGATTAAGCTAAGAAGTAGCTAAGGCAAGGACATTTTCCTTGAAATAAACAGTTTATATTTAAAAACATATTTATATTATTTTTTAATTTATTTCCATTTTACAGCATCACTTGAATGTGTTTATACAATTATGTTGCTAGAAACACTGCTATTAACTATATAACTGTAAAACCCATTTTTGATAAAAATGCATTTTCCGACTTTGTATCAACTAGGTGCAGTATTATTTTAAACGGGTATTAAATATTAACTGAGAACAATTTTTTAAATGTTTTTTTTATGGAATACTAGTTAAGTTGGCTAGATACGTTCTTCTAGCACTGACTATAGCATCGCAACTCCTAGCTTCACTAGTCGTCGAACTATAAACAGAAGGCCCATTTTTAACCCGTAAAACCGTGTTTTTATTAAATTTCACGGTGACGTGTGCAAAATCTAAGCTCATAACGAAATCCAGGTTTATTCTCGTTACATAAATCTAGCAAATTCTCAATTACTCGCTTAATAAATGGCATTGAAATTTAGCGTAACCAATTTAGGGTTTTAATACTTTTCATAAATCACCAATAACACTATTAGAATAAATTTGTTGGTACCCCTATTCTAACCGTTGCCTCGAGGCGATTATCTACATAATACGTATTTTGAGGGGTTCGGTCGGTTTGTACGTTGTTTAAACTGTCTATCTATCGTTAAATATTTAAAAAAATATGACCTATAGGTACTAATTGGCTTAAATAACATATATTAAAGAATTAGACGACTTTTCCCTCATTCACATTTTATTTAAAAAAGAATACCGCCGGTATAAAGTTGACCTAGACTGTTAATTTCGGCGGCTTCACTCTGGTAAAGTTATCGAGACAATACACACCTATTTAAAGTAGAACTGGTTTCTGCAGCTGCTGTGCCAACCCTCGAATTAATTATCTTTTATCGAAAAAAACGTAAGCGCACTACACATCATATTATCATACGACCTTTTATGAAAACATGTCAGTAGGTACCTATTGTACGAGTTAGCAACAGGGTTGTTAAGAAAAATATTTTTACCAACGATTTCTTATTACGCATTTTTTAAAGGGACGAATGATCGACGTATTCTCGACTAGAAAAACAGACATTAGGTATACTGTTCGTCAATAGATAACCAAGAAATATGGCTGAATTATATAGCATTTGACGTACAGTCAAGGGCATTAATGTATACACTTCTCCATACTGATCCCTTACAAATGCACTCGACTGTACTTGACACATATCGTAAAACGCGTTTCCAGATATATTTTTGCGTTAATACTAATAAATTTCAATCATTCACCTTTGCTACGGCATCGGGTCTATTCGACCCGATGCATGCGTTGTTAACTAATTGCCGTAGCGAAAGTGTTACCTAAAAATGTAGGTAGGTATGTGAACTCAGGGTTTCTTGGTTTTAAGACTGTGTTCCAAAAGTGCGTGAATATGATTATGAATTAGGTAATTACGGAGATATGTTAAGGTTTTTTTTTCATCAATCATAAAAAAAAATATATATGACAATAAATTTATAACGAAAATCTTACCGTTATAAATACCTACGTTATGTTGTCAATACCTACGTTATATTTCTTTTCCGTCGACATAAAAATGCTAAAAGTAATGATTCAATAATTAAAGGGACATGGGAGTTAATCACAATTCAAATCAAGCTCTGCTGCCGACTTCGCTAATTGGTGGCTTATAAATTGTATTGGGTTTGGGAGAAATAAACCTTTGAGGAATCAGTAAGGTCCAATAAGTCTATCGAATAACTAGTTAACCGGTACGGCAGAATAATAGCCGATTTTAATTACCTATTATACGAAGAGAACACTTCGAGTGTATTATTTTGTATGTCTGTTTGTCTAGCTAGACAGTTTTCATGTCTAGCAACAGAACCAATTGATACTATTGATATTTGATATTTTGTATTATTGAAATGTATTAACAATGTCATTTAATAAAATTATATTGATATTGAAATAATATCAGGTAGCAAGTCATAACTAAGTATGTTACATTTTTCTATTAATATTCTGGGATATAATAAAATATTTGTAGTAAATTGATACTATGACATCATCATCATCATCGACATCAACAGCCTATGATAGTCTACTGCTGGACGTAGGCCTCTCCTATTAACTATGCGTACAAGCGCCATAGTAAAGGCCCATAATCGCCACGCTGGGCAAGCGGATTGGCGATCACAGTAACGCGTCATCAAGGCTGCTGCCCATCATCAATATTTTATCAAATAATGGTCAGTGACACTTCAATCCCTTAGTCGACTCTTACGACACCCGCAGGAGGAGTTGGGTTGTTGACAAATGTATTCTTACTGGCGTCACTACACGGCAACTACTACTATGACATTAGGTACTAATTACTATCTCCTTTTTACACACTTCGTTGATTATCATGAATAACGCTACAATTCAAAATAATTACCTACCTAGCTAGTTGAAATTTGTTTGAAATAAGATACTCATTAATATAAGGAATCAAGGAGTATCTTAAGAAATAGTCGATTTTTAACTCAATCTGTCAAAGTATGACATGTTTATCGTAAATATTGATGTAAGAATTTAGTTTTATCTACAGCTGCAGTTTGGCAACTTTCATTGTAAACTCGCAATTGCAAGTGAAATTCTAATTGTGCCACCCTTTACCACGAATTTGCTGTGATTGCACATCCTTACTTTCAGTGTCTCTTGCTAATATATGACGACGAGCGAGAAGGACTAGGATTTTATGCAGTAGTTAGCGACCACTATCAAACGGAAAGAAACGGAAAGTAATGGGGTGCCGTGCCGGAACGGAAACATAGGTTTGGCGTCGGTTGTGCGGTCGTGCAGTCAGTTCTACCTCAGTTGCCCACGTGAAAGCAATCATGTTTTCCTAACTACACTTACCTAAATGTGGTCGAAATATGATGTAGCTAGAGTTGTGAATTGGAGAACTCTAGTTTGTATAGCAAATATTCTCGAGGACCGATTCCATATAAGAAGGGTTGGGTGGTCAAACCCGATAAGTCGAGCAAACCGGTTTTTTAAATACGAACAATTGAGGTTGTTATTTCAATGAAAAAGTATCTCGAGGGGTTTGACCACGCAACCCTCGATTAACGTACCATAATGATTACGGTGATTACCACACATATTGGTTATAAAAAAGCTGGTTAAAAGGTAAAACAAATACTTAGTTACTGACTTTACTTCTACTTAAATAATATTGAAATATTTAGAAGATATTAAAATACCAGTTTTTTCTATATTCTCAGTGCACAGATAAGTACACTGAGAATACTGAGATACATACATACATAAGTAGTATCAAGCAATAACAACAAATGTAGGTCCATTTGTTGTTCTTGGCTCTCGGATTTTTCGTTACAGGGTTCCGTAGCCAAGATGGGAAATCGGAAACCTTATAGTTTCATCTATCCCTTCTTTTTGGCCGTCTCTCTTCATACCGCAAGGATTTTACCCAAAAATTATATGACGCTGATTAATGAAACACGAAATACAGATGTATATTCTGTCTCACTATTATGATCTTGTGGTTTAATTAATAACAAAATCAGGAAATATTGGATGTCACATACCAAAGAAAAAGAAAAAAACGACCAAGATCACCAACGTCCGAGGTGGGAATCGAACTCACATGCTCAGCTTTCGCGGATGATTATGCCTGCACCGCTCGGCCACTCGGTCTTCTTTTTCTTTGGTATATATGACATCCAATATTTATAAACCTACATTTATTTTCAACTGAAAAATTGTATAGCTACTCGTACTATGTATACTGGTATATTACAGTCATACATAAACAGTGTAAACACTTAAATGTCACATTGGAACGTTGGCTAGACAGACACATTTTATGCGGCTCACAACATTTGGTACTCCGAAGTACTCCGAACTAGTCCGAACAGTTTTACTGTTTATACTGTATTTAAATAGAAATGTTCTGAAAACTACGCTGAAATAAATTGTGACCAGAATCGCACTTATGTGACAACGTTTCTTTGTGTAATGTAAATGTGTGTGTAATTGTGTTTACTACTCGTACCAAATAATTTATTCTCCCTAAACGCAAACACGCTTTTTGTGGTATCAAAACATATACAAAATCATTTAAAATCGGAATTCCTCACACAACAACAGTTTAATTGCGATCCAATGCTCGGTGGGGGTGAGCTGTTTTCATACTAAATGTCACGTGATACACATCATTTAGTATGAAAATAGCTCACCCCCGCCGAGCATGCTGATATCTGACATTTGCTCTCGAAAATTCGTTTGAAACTTGACGGGCAGAATTTGACGATAAGGAAAGTTCTGTCCCTCGCTTTATAGCCCCCATAACAATTAGTACAAAGACGCCAGTGTGGTGTCATTTGTATTCGATCCAAGTAATAACTCCTATTAAGTTAATTTTCTATGTGGTGCGTGGGGTGATGTGGTCCGCAGAAAATATTACAGTACCTATAAATTTATCTTCGAGAATAACGTTTAATAATCGGTTAAAGACGGTTTTCTCTTCTAACGGATTCTCCAAGATATACTACATTAGATCTGACACCGTAATTAGGCATACGTTAAAAACTTTTTAATTTAAAGCACCTGTAACGTGTTTGTTTCAATATGTATATTAGAACTAAATAATGATTTAAACTTAAGTTTTCTACATATATGTACTTACTCGTATTCTGCTTGATTATTTCAAATTCGCCACAGATGAAAGGCCACGTTCGAGCACTGAATTCGAATGGTGCTAGAGAATGAACACTCTACCCACGCACTCGAATACAGTTGTCAAATCATGGTTATCCCGTCTTCTTTCGGCGGCTGTTACTCGTCACGTCGCCTTTAATCCAAATAGACAATAGTTGAATAATTTTCTTGAATTTTCGTAATCGTAGTAGTCCCGACGTATCATTAGTTCATTACAAAACCTGTTGGTATAATGATGGCCACGAAGGCGATTAGAACATCATGAAATCATTGTATTTTAAGTACAGTTATCAACACTTAGTGATCCCGATGCCTGTACGAGTATTCTAATCTAGGGCTATATTATATAACAATGTATAACTCATACTATGCCTCTCCAGTAGGGAGAATGAAAAAGTCTTCCGCTTGTAAATTGTTATGCAACGGACCCTTGTATCAATAATGGTAACCCGACCATCTTGTCTGAAATCCAGTCGCGCCATCTTGGTTTCTCATCTCAAATCGAATCTTCAATATTCAGCGAATTTCCTGCAAAGTTAAATGGAAATATTATTCTAGCATATTCAACGATTCTATTTTCAGCAAACAAGTTTGTATAAGCAGCCAATCAAACGTCCAAGTACTTTACAGCAATAAACTTGTAATTGGATTAGTTCTTACGGACAATGTGTGTTGAAACAACACTTGGACACATTGAAAGCCCCCTTACCTCGTAATAACTTCATAATTGTAGGTACAGCTCAATTAGTTGCGTAATACCTATTCGTGATGTACTGCTTTATGAGGCTATTCAATTCTTTACAAAGATGACATCTACCTACTTAGTGAGTTCATGAAAAGGGCAATGTATTTCGATCGTTTTTTATCGGTAGATTATTCCATAATTCTGTGTGACAGAGAAAACATTTCCGATATGTCAATTATAGGAAAGTCTCTTAGCTTAAGGACGCTTAGTTGCAATCCTATCAAGGAAATCTCTGCAATCACTGTTCCTAATCCCTCTTCCCAGATATAGAACATACTAGAGAAATTAGACACGTAGTAATTATTTTAGTCGAACAGCCTCTGCTAATCAAACAACTTTTCCGAAAAAGCATTCAAGATGTTGTAAAGAGTTACTCTAGACCTAATGTCATTTTAATTTTGATCTTGACAAGGACCGGTCATGTGCGTTGCCCTAAACTAACGATCCCCTACGATCTTGATTAGATCGTCGGTCCAACTTGAAAGGGGGTAAAAGCATTATCGAATATCAGTTGGACCGCACCAGATCGGTATTGACATTTGAGGGGCCCGAAGCGGTTTCATTATTTACGCGAGTCTACCTGTCCAGCTATCGATCTGCGCCACCCTCAGCGATGCAGCCTTCACAAGACATTTTGTCACGGCTGCGAATTCGGAGCCAGCATAACTTGACCGTTAAAAAGCAAACAAACGTCAACAATCGGAGATTGGACCTATACTGGCACACTTCTGCAAATGCGCCTGATGAGAGCTGTTAATATCAAGAGCAGACTTCATATGAAAATTTCATAATTGCTTCACGTACGTTCGGTAAGCGTATTCGAATACCAAAAACATATTAAAATGATATAAAATATATGCATCTCGATCGCACCAATACATCACGTTCTTAAAACGAAAAGCACATTTGACGTCGTGTTGGTATTATGTTTTTAAAATCCGAATTTACCTGAAGGATGGTTGAGTGAGATAAACGCATTAAGTGTAGTACGTGTGAATGTAATGAGTTTATTCCAATTGAGGTGAACCAAATTAAAATTACCTGACATGAAAACAACAGTATTTCGATTCAGACGTCAGAATTTTAAATATAACCCACAGTAGGTTTATTGTACGATACCATATATGTTTCGAGATAGGTATTTGCCACGATAGAACAGTAGAACACCATGCCTAAACGATACATTTTAATCATGCGTTTTAAGCTCATAAGACCGTCCCTCGTCATGCGACATTAAATTGTTTTGTATGAAAAATGACATACAATATTTTAATATCAACCCGTGATTATTTATACAGTCATATAATAGGATGAAGCTGACAACTTTGCTGTACAGTCGACGTCAAAGATATCGTTACGGTTTAGGTGCCAAAAATATATTTACACGGCTTTATTGCCTAAGTCGACTGTACGTACCTACGTACCTATAACGTAATATGGAAATCTCAATAATTAAATTCTAATCGCATCCCAATAACCAAAAACGACTATAATGTAATCTCATATCACAAATACGAATGTGTTTAAAATTTTCTATGCTATCGTGCTGCATGCTTGTTTCAGTTAAGTAATACGAGTGCCTTTTTGAGCCTTTAAATGTTACTTGGATAAAATGACAGATAACTTCCTTCCTTCTTCCAAATACTTCTTTGATAATAGTAAATATACGGGTATACTTTCCCGTATACTTGTTAAGTTTGGCCCATAGGCACGTATACATATTTAGGTAGTATATTGACCTACCGCCGAACGTCGAAAATCAATTTGAAAGCAATTAGTTGGGGTATTTAATTTCCTGATTCATCTAAGAGGATTACTGTGCAATATATAGAAACTGAGCACCGCAAATTAAACTGTCACATCACTCACAAAAGCGTAGCCCGAGCAAAATCCTTATAAATATTTCAAATATTTAAAACCCTTTGTACATATGGATGGCTTGGTGCTTATTATTCGGAGCACGGGAAGCGTAACCATTTTTGTCTCATAATAATATTTTGCTTAATGGAAGCTTTGGCGCATTTTTTGTGAGCGCCGTAGAGGTTGTATATTCCTCTTGCAAATGTTTCGGGTGGATCAGATATTCGGTGTATGGTTCCCTATTTTTACAGGCATATCCACCATGACGATCAATGGCGTCAATATATTAAATTGTCAAATACTCATTGCCCACCACGTGACGACTACACTTTCTTTCCTATCCTGGCCAGGGAGGACGAAAACTAGGATATTCGACCATAACCAGTCAGATGAACCGATGATCGAGTAAAAGACTCGTTTTCATCCGAATTTTACAAGGTTGTGGATACGCTGGGCTGGATCTCCGGAAAAAGAAATTCTGGATTCTCAATAATCCATCTGGCTTATTGAGAATCCAGAATTTCTTTTTTAGTAGCTGCTTTAAGTTTCGGGCACAGGTTGCTCTCAAAGAAATTAGACATATTTTTAAATATATATGTAAAGTTATTTTCTTTTGGCAACACAAAGCTGTATCATACGATATAAATTGCAGAATTTGTATTTCATAATTGTATGATAAAATTATTTATTATCTTAATGATAAAATATAATATATAAATTTTGAAATACAAATTCACTGTTAAACTCATTCACTGATACTCGAAAGCAGTGAATGTTTAGCTGCTTTTATTAGATACTCTTTTTCTTTAACTTTGTTTTTATGTGATATGCCATCATTCAAATTTACCTTTCGAGGATCGTTCTTATACTTACATGGCTTGTTGGAAACAGAAAAACATATTATTTTTCGATATTTATGATAGTTTTATCATAGAAAACGATTCTACCTCAATTTTGAATTTCTATGGGGAGAGCTGGGATGTGTGAGGGGTGAGTTGGTTCGACCGCGGGGACATATTTATTTAAAAAAAAATGTTTAGAGGAAAAATTAAATAAATTTTGTAGAATTAAATAATCAAAATTGCATTAAGTATATTTCATACATTTCCTATAACAAAAAACTTAAAAGTAGGTAAAACGGTAAAAACTACTTAGTTTTTATTTATATTGAAGTCGTTTTTTAATTTATATTTCGTTATGAATTATTAGTAATAGCCCGATAACAACCACGAGTTAAACTAGGATTGCCTTCCCGCATTTTTCATTAAAACTAAGCAATCAAACAAATTATCATGAACTAACTAAATTTCATACCGCTGGAACACTTTTTTTGTATATAAATCAGTGTGCTACTTCTGAAAATAAAGTTTTATTATTCAGCTTTGAACTGTTTGAACTTCAATTTCAACCTAACTCACCCCATTTTATGGTACTGCGTAATAAATAGACGTCAATGGTGCTAATTGTAGTTGAGTAGTAAAAATATCTGTCTCATTTTTTATCCTTATTATTGTTGTAATTAGAGATGGATGTAATTAGTAATCATTGAAAATCACAATGACAATGGGAACGATCTAAGCACGTTACTTTTAATCAGGGTGTAATCGATTCATGTCGTCAAACTGGCTCCGGTATCATAGAAATATAAGGTAAGATTTTATTAATTTCTATAGATTCATAGAATTTAATCGTACCGATATATTTTCTTTTTGTTTATTTAATTGGCATCTTAAACTATTTAATATAATTTTTTTTGGGAGGTAAGTACGGAATGACTAACGAGAGTGTTAGAAGCCCGACGCCGTAGGCGGAGGGCTTTTAATAACTCGAGTTAGTATTCCGCTTACCGACCGTGATGCAACAATGTTTTCCATCACACTTGCCGACAAAAAAATAAGTTTACTGACATTTCTATTACTCCCTAGGGAATTTCACTTTTCTATTACTCCCGCTACGCATGCAAGCAATGGCGCGCTTAGACAGCAAGTGTGGTGAAAAATACAAAAACTATATACTTAACGCAATTAAAGCTCTCGTTACTGATAGAAGAATCTAAGAATTCTCCACCTGAAGGTGCGAATGTTATCTAAAATATTCGGCAGGCGGCGGACGTGAACCGCCTATACCGTAATCCGATATTACAATTTCCTTTCCCGACGATAGTATTAGGATTTGTGCTCTATCGAAGGATTATTTATGTGTAGTTTTTTGTCAACGATTATTTATCTCAAGTGAAGAATATTTGCACTTCCTTGAGCACATGTCTACAATAATATGTTGTTTTAAAACGATTTATAGGCAATTAAACTCATTGTCTAAATAAAACGCTAGCAAAATTGTAAGCCTCCTAATGTGGTATCTTTCACAAAACAAGGGTCGCAAAGGCACATTTTCCCAGTAGATGTATAGGTATCTATCGTAAATATTGTTACGAAGCAGTAAACAATGCTATCCTGAAAGGACCCCGGGCCTAAAGTATGGAAAATGTGGTTTCAGTCAAATCTTCTGAAATTTTGATATGTTATAGATTTCAGTGCCCTGAACAAAAAACTCTATGGGTGCTACCACGGTTTCCAGGTCCCTTTCCATGTTCTGCTCGATTTTCTACCAGATAACAAAGTAGTACTTAGTTCTACTTCGGGTCTATTTATTTAAACAATTGACATTAGTTTGAAACTTTTTCGTGTTAATGCTGGTTAGTTAATAGTACATGGTGTATTCAGGGCGGTAAGTAAGAATTTGCGAACGAGTGGATCAATATGGAGAAGTGTATATATATTAATGCCCTTGACTGTACACACAATGTTTTTCATCACACCTGTGATGCAAAAAAGTAAATAAAACAATATATTTTCACAAAACTACTCTAAAATGGTCTAAATCAGGGATGACTTAATTTCATCATTTTCATAAAAGAAATCTCGGCGCGGCGCTCGGTGTGCGCCGGACCGCGCTAGTGCGACGTAATGTTGTATGAAAATCCTTGACGGCCTACTAGGACGTAATGACGCACCTACGGCGCGCATCACCGCAGCGTATTGGCGCACTTACCGAACAGGTGTGATGAAAAGACATAAAACGTCTACAATGTCAACTTCATACGCACGTGATTGACTTATCGTTTATAGCTAAATGTGTGATTCTATAATACCTATACCTACTTAACATTGTAAAATATGAACTCATTCAAACATTAGAAAATATGGCGCTACTTTTAAATAGAGGACATTGCTTCGTATGTAATAATGCTGTTGTTTTTCGTGCACTGCGGCGGATACCTACCAAAAAACAACGAAGAAAAAATTCTATCTGCTATTTCGTTCAGATAATCTATTGAACAACATGCCGGCTGAGTTCAACAACGAGTCCCGTGTGTGTATTAATTGTGGCCGATTGCTGAACTCAGCCGGCATTGTATGTATGTAGACGTTTTATATCTTTAACTAACCAGCATTATCACAAAAAAGGTTCAAACTAATGTCAATTGTTTAAATAAATAGACCCGAAGTAGAACTAAGTACTACTTTGTTATCTGGTACAAAATCGAACAGAACATGGAAAGGGACCCGGAAACCGTGGTAGCACCCATAGAGGTTTTTGTTCAGGGCACTGAAATCTATTACATATCAAAATTTCAGAAAATTTGACTGAAACCACATTTTCCATACTTTAGGCCCGGGGTCCAGTAAATAATCACGTTGACATTAACACACAGTTTGATTAAAATACAAAACATTTATACTTCATGCTATAATTATACGAGTAGGTACCGCAGTCTATATTATAAAACTATCCAAATTCAACTACGAAGGTTTAATGTTTAGGGAAGGTAGGTATTATGAAACAATATGTACAGTTTTATAAAAAAAATCCAGAATTTCGACTTAACTGTGCTAAGTATAAATTACGATTGCGACTACAAACGATAAAAATAATAAACAAAATGAATGTGGCTTGTAAAATAAATTAAAAAACAAACCCATCTACAAATTAAATGAAACACGCACTAAATAACTCAAACTGAGCAAAACACAGTGAGAACTGATGCTGCCGAAGTCGGGATACTCTTATAAAGCGAGCGAGGTTCCGCGCCGGGAGTCCAGGACAATTACATCGCATCCTGCCGCCCCACAAAGCCAGTAAGATGATACTTCCCTTACAAAGGTTCTAGCGTCTAGGGACAGTCGAGTTACGGAATACTATTAAGGCTACGTTATTTGAGTATTGACACAATATAAACACAGTATTTAACTATGCCCGGCTCTCAATAGGTTGGATAGCATAAGGTCGGTTATTTAAAAGTTTTTGGTGCCGCAGTAAGGAAAATACCTATCCGTTTCGGGATTCTATAATCTAATCAGAATTTGTGTTGCATATACCAATGGGTCTCACTCTCACCATAAGCCTCACATATGCATCTGCTGAGATAGCCGTTCTCATAAAGCAAGTTTCCTTCGCGGTTGCCTTGTGATACTTGTGATGCAACAAGACGGTTGATTCTCAAAGACTAGAACATTCCTTAGGATCAGAAAAAGTCAGTTGCGGGAGAGGATGCTCCGGATAATTCCCGGTGCAATGGCTGCAATTCGGTTGATTCAGCACGCTGCTGGGCACCCTCGCCTGCAATGACACGATCGGGATGAGCTATTCGACTAAATACCCTTTAATAAAACCAAGTTTCAAGTACAAGAGAATAGAAAAAAGAAGCTGGCTGTGATATACGGACGGACAGGCATGACGTATTCATAATGGTACAGTTTCTTGCCACTTGGCTGTGAAACCCAAACAAAAGTATGGAAATATTGTATCTTTAACAAGGATGCCTTAAGGTGAGATACCAAGTTATACAGTTCTAATTAGGAGAAGAACGTAGCCTTAATGGCATGTTTAGGTTTACCTTTTCCCTTGTGCCACTGAAGTGATTAGATTCGTAGTTATCGTTGATTGGTATTGAGCGTCCGTGTAACTTTTTTATTAGGTTAATCAATTAAGCTTTTATTGCATATTAAGGTTAATAGTTAATAGCTATATTAAAGAGGAAATGGCAATCGTAGGTACCTATACATACTTACATACCTATCCAAAACTAACGATATTCGGAATTATTACTCATTACGCAAATAAATTCTATAATTTTTTCTGTGATCGATAAAGGTACATAACCATAACAACATCAGTAAAGTGCCATATTTAGTAGTTTACATGTCAAGGCCGTTTAAGAGGGAAATGTCTCTGGTGACGTGTAATGACAAACATGTGATCCTAGGCTTTCCCATTTAACGGCCGAGGTGTGTATACTATTTTTCTGCGCAACGGAGCCGGCAGGCGGCAACTTAGTTTAGAGCAGCGGCCGGCAATGTGCTATTTGCCGGCCGGAGGGTAGAAACATATATTTTTTGAATCCTCTGAAAGAATATTATAATTCACTTAATTAGAGAATTAAAATTATGTTCAATTACATTATTGCAGATTTGATACCCAAAACCTTCGATGAAATCGAGTTAAAAACGTATAAAATATACTTTGACCTTTTAACAGATATTTTGAGCCTGATTTAACCTTTACTACATTCAAACGACGCAAAGTATATCCGGACCAAGAATTCCAACTTACCGCGTTTCAGCCGAGATAATCCCAAGCATTATCTAACAGAGAATATCTAAAAGAATGACAATGGAAGCTAATTAAATTCACGACTGGTGACCCAATTGCGATGTTACATAAGTTGCCAAGCTAGAGGCTAGGATAGGTAAGCATTATACAGGATGATTCAGGAGACTTGAGCAGCATTACCCCTATGAATTCAGTCCTTTATACATATGTATGCTACTCATTCGTAGTAATGTGGGTGAGATTAACACCACAAAACAGAATAGTTTTTTGTGTTAAAATTATTTATGAAACGGATGGTAGTGACCATCGGTCATTGTACAATTGGAATACTTGTGTCATGAACACTCGGTTTAAATGTCATACCATGCCAAACTTTATTGTCATTACAATAACATGCACAATGACAGTGATATATTTTTTTTTAATGAAAAAAGTAATGTGATTCATGAATATTCTTATCAAGACATAAAATAAAATGTTGTTATAGGTATTTTGATTACAGTGTGGGACGAACTAATTTACTTTTTCTACTCCAGCACTTAAATCTGTCAATTAGATGATTGTCAGCGGTATCCAAATTAACGTCATTTGAGTAACGATACGAAAGTCTATTTGTCTATAGGTTCATATGATAACTGCTGAGCAATATTTAATCATATGAATATAGGAGTTCTGTTAATTTTTTTTTCTAAGGACAACTTCCATGTATCAAGTTTGTTTTCATTTGCAGTAGTAAGTTGCTATTTAAAATAGGTTTCATTTTTAGTTTCATGATTTAAATCAACATGTAAAATTAATCAGAAATGCGTTTGAATAAATTAGATATTACAAAACGAAGGTAAAAACCATAATTCTATCACATAATTTTATTATTCGTACTCGTACATTTGACATTTAGATATTCATGAACGCAACCACATTTTTCATAATTGAGAACCGGCTTATTTTCTTTTTACTTTGTCTATGGCATGTTCGGCATAATGTGTTCGAAATTTGTAAATCTTGGTAAAAATATTCTAGCGTTTTTGTTTGTTTAGTCGAAGTGATTGTACAAAAAGTTAATTAATTATGAGTGATTCAGATGAACTGAAAATCAAATACTGGGATTTCACTTAAACTAAAGAACAAAATTATTAATTTACCTTTTTACTCTTAGTTATGTGTAGGTAACTGGACGTATTTATTGGTATAAATATTCCTATTCATTTTTTAAGTAAGTAGGCAGATATATCGGAGCGGTCACGGTACTTAAAAATATACTTTGAGTAAGAGTATTTAGAAATACTCAAATGAAATACACTTCAACTTAATGCAATAGAGGCCTGCTCAGATAATTTTGTGACCACCCTGGCCGCTCCCATATATCTGATGGGGACTGTACTTGGTATTTCATTAACTTACATAGACATGAACATTTATCTTTATACCTGCCAGTTAAACGTTTGAACAACGGCAATAACAGTTTCATTTCATATAATATTACACCCCTCCTAAACCGTAACATAAAATTCATAAAATAATAAGCTAAATTAATTTATGGAAATTACCGTTTCCTTAATCACCTAAAATTACTTAATACCTGAGAGAGTCAAAGTTTCGAGTTGCAGTATTAAGCCGACATAGCTTTTTATGTATTCAGATACTGCCGAAGAAGTTTGTTAATTTAATGAAACTGAAATGCAAATCCAGTTAAGTACTTACTTGGTAATCAGTAGTTTGCTGACGCGAATGTAACCGTGCAAAGTAATGAAATTAGCATACAGAATCAGGGCGTTGTGTATATATTAACTTGATACCTACTTGCAATTCAGCTTTTTTGTGGAGAAAAACTACAGCACTAAAGCCGGGAGGGGCTGTCATGTAGGATTTTCCTCAGTGAAATTTACAACCCAGTCTATGTGCTGTTTGTGTGAGAAATGTTCTTACTCCGTACGCAAAATGTAATCATATTCTTGTGTTAGTTATTGGAGGGTAGGATCTACTGATAGCACGTTTAAAATAGGCCAATTTCAATACCGAGCTATAAAATTAGGTACAATGTTTATCTGAAGACTATATACTTCTACCAAACGTGGAGGATTCAAAAGTATCTACATGTCGGAGAAAAGCTGTAGAAGAAAACCTTAGTCAGGCTTTTTGTTATTACATAGATATTATCTAAATATATAATACACAAGTATGTCAAGTATAGATAGGTATAGGTACCTATTTGGTTGCCTCACATCTAAAAAACTGCAGAAGCCATCTCGATAAAATGGTGTACTTTATTTAGAAACTGAAGTTGCTAATTACAATTGAAAGGTCCACGGAAAGAACATGTCTAGACAATTCAAATTACAGAATGAAAAACCACCTTACTTTTAACAGAATAAGGTGTGAATTTGCCATGAATTTTTAAAGCACTGGACGTTTTTTGCGTGGACCCTTCAATTATATTCGTTTTTATCCACGACTGAATAGAAACACTAACTTTAAGCCTTAAGGATATGACGTTTTGTTCATTTAGGTTCACTTTGTTCCAATTAGGGCACAACTGACGTCTATAACATTACGTGTGTAGCCTACGATAGAGGCTGCCTCATACGGCAGAACTGAGTGAGCCGTCTAAATACTGGAGTAACACAATTTGTGTACCAAAGCAGTCTTGCTCTGACTAGAGACCTATATTACGAGTAACTACATAACCACGACGTGGCACCGTAAACGAGTCATAGGTCGTGTCAATGTTTTATTAAACCGTAATTATACATTCATATTCATTAGTTTTGCAAATTGTCTTTAAGCTCTCGTAAAATTATCATAAATAATGCCAGGAGTATAATCACTTGTATAAACATGCCCTGACTTGAGGGTCAATAAAACGCTCCAAGCAAATCCCTTGACAACTACCTAAACACTGCTTTCTCAGATTTGCCAAAAGTTACCATATCTCATGAAATCTAGACAACGTGGCTGTTAAATCACTGGATGGCGTTGATATCATCGCTGGGAAGCCTCAAGACTTTTGGGTCACACAATCACCGTATAAAATTTAACGGATATTGTTAGATAACAATACCCATAACATACGTTAAATTCGTTTCACACGTACATAATCGGTCTATTACCTATTACAACGCCAATAATTGACATGAAAGGGGTGCAATTATGCGAAATGTGTAGTATGGAGCGGCGTTCTCTCGTTGTTACCAAAATCGTTCAGCAATATTCATGTCATGTCGCTTCACTGCCAAGCTATCAGCATATTCAGCGTGTCTATCACAGACGTTCGAATATCCAAGCGGATGATAAAAACCTAGCGTACCAAATATTTATAGAGCACGTTTCACGAATTTGTGGATGAATCGTATTTTTGAGTACCTATTCACACAGAATCGTTCAACGATTAATGTTTAATATTACTGAAACTGCTTTAAGTCGAAGTTTGGGCTAATGATAATCCATAGCTCGGTTTAAAAAGTTACGACTCCCTAAGATTCTCGGAAAAATGAAAAGAGGAGCGTAAGTGGCGATACGGTAGAATGCCCTTTGTAATCTCTTCCGGTGTTGGAGTATCTACAGTGAGACAGAAAAGGAACTTTTCGCCCTCGTAAAACTCAGGCGAAACATTAAAATATTTGGACAATGTAGTATACCTAGATTGTGATATCTCTGAACGCTTCTATAACTATATGTCATTGTCACCTTATGACAGCTGTCAGTGGTGACTGCTCGCCCTCTTGAATCTATCGCCCGACACGAACAACACGCATCTCCGAAGCATTGTACTACTAATTATTAAGTTACTTAAAAATACAGAAAGTAATAAGAATCTAAACATCTTTTATTTAAAACAATACATGGCGCAGTCGAAACGGAGCCGAACTTTCGAAGATTAAACAAGATTTCACCACAAAACGTGTTCACCGGTCCGCCATTAAAACATCATGAGCGACGACGACAGTAAAGAAGTGGATTCAGGTATTATGAAAGTCGACAACATGTGTGCGGTGGAATATAAAATGCCACAAAGTGTGAATCTTGAAGATATTGAAAATTGCTGGCCACAATGGCAAAGATTCAAGCAGTCTTTCAGAAACTTTGTACTAGCGGCAGGTTTCGAGAGAATGTCTGAAGCTCGAAAAGCAGCTATTTTAATCAACTGCATTGGACAACTAGCACAAGAGTTGTACTTTAATGTGCTGAAGACTGAAGGTAAAGACAAATTAGAAGACGTGGTAACCATTTTTGACAACTATTTTAAACCCAGACAAAATGAGGTGATCAACACGTATAATTTGAATAAGCGCAAGCAAGAAGATGGTGAATCATTTGACGCGTACTACACTGCAATAAGAAAACTGGCGGAAAACTGCAACTTCGAAGATCAAAAAGACAGGATGCTGAGAGATAAGATCGTCATTGGAGTTCGGGACCAAAGGATACAGCAAAAGCTTCTTGAAGTCAAGGACCTCACGCTTGAGAAGGCTGTGGACGTTTGCCGGTCGGCGGAGCTGTCCAGGGAGTTCGTCAAGACCCTTAACAACCCGGAGGTGCATGCATTCCAGTCCGGCAAGCCTACGTCACAAGATCCTTTGAAAGCTAAGTATTATAGTAATTACAATAATAATAGAACTTGGTCTCAGTCAGGTAGCAACAAGCGTACTAGCAGTACTCATTATAGTAAACAATTTTACAACTGCAGAAAATGTAATACTGAGCATGGACCAAGGCAGTGTCCTGCATTTGGGAAAATTTGCACTAAATGTAATAAACCTAACCATTTTAGTGTTGGTTGTACTTTCTCAAGGCAACAAGTTCACTATATTAATAATGTTGATGACGGGCCGTATAATGATGTGCAGAATTTGTGACTAGTATATTCGATAGATCTGGATGCTAATGAGTGGTACGAGACATTAAGGGTTGAAAATAAAAGGGTTAATTTCAAATGTGACTCAGGGGCCCAAATTAATGTGATTAGCCTAGGCACTCTGAAGAAAATTGTCAATGATGAAAATATTATTAAAATGTCTGAGACAAAAAGTATTATAGAGGTCTTCGGAGGTGGCAAACTAGTGTCAATAGGCAAAGTCACTTTGAACACATATTCTAAAAATGAAGAATTTTGTTTAAGTACTGAATTTCGTATAGTTGATGAAAATGTACGTTCCATTATAGGTTTAAGGTCTTTGGTCCAATTAAAATTACTTAAAATTGAAAATACTGAAATATTAACTGATAAGGCTTTATGCTCAACCATCACCACTCCTCAAAGTGTACCTGATAGGAACCAAACCTCTACTAATATTAATAATAATAAAGACTGTATCATCAATAAGAATATTGAACTATTCCAGGGTGTTGGAGAATTCAAAAATGAATTAGAACTTCGCATTCGACCCGGAGTGGAGCCTGTGGTGAGACCTCCTCGCAGAGTGCCCAGCGCGCTCCTCACACGTCTTGCTGAGAAGCTGGAAGCGCTGGTGAGACATAAGGTCATAGCTAAAGTAGATCATCCAAAAAGTTTCGTTAGTAATTTAGTAGTAATTGAGAAAAAGAATGGCTCACTCAGAATTTGCTTAGATCCGAAGGATCTGAACCAAGTATTAATAAGAGAACATCACTTAATACCAACCTTAGATGAAATTGTTCCAAGATTATGTAATAAAAAAATATTTTCTGTGTTGGATTTATCGGATGGCTTCTATAACATTAAATTATCTGATAATTCTAGTGACTTGTGCACATTTAACAGTCCAGTTGGGTGTTACAAATTCTTACGATGTCCCTTTGGCATATCTGTGGCTCCGGAAGTTTTCCAAAAATACAGTGAAGCTGCCTTTGGAGATATTCCGGGAGTAATTGTTTATTGTGACGATCTTCTTATCTGCGCAGATAATGAACAGGAACATGATGAAATATTAGCCAAGGTATTTAGTCGAGCCAAAGAACACAATGTTCGGTTTAATAAAGAAAAATTTCAGTTTAAACTAAAACAAGTAAAGTATTTTGGACATATATTTTCAGACAAGGGCATGCAAATTGATCCTGACAGAGTTACTGCTATCATAAATATGAAAAGTCCTAATAATAAAAAAGATTTACAGATCTTCTTAGGCATGGTTAATTATTTAAGAAAATTCATTCCGCACTTGGCTGATATTGCATCCCCACTACAGCTTTTACTCAAAAAAGATGTGGAGTGGCTTTGGACGGAAGTTCATGAAAAGGTATACATTAATATTAAAAATAAAATCAGTGAAGCCCCAGTGCTCCAAAATTTTGATGACAAGATTCCAATTACCATACAGTGTGATGCATCCAAAGATGGTCTTGGATGCTGCCTACTCCAAAAAGGTAAACCGGTCTGCTTCGCTTCACGAAGCCTGACACCAGCTGAACGCAACTTTTCTCAAATTGAAAAGGAATTGCTAAGTGTAGTATGGAGTACACGTAAATTTCATTATTACATTTACGGCCGTAAAATTACAGTTTTAAATGACCACAAACCACTGGAAAGTTTATTAAAAAAGCATCTTCATGAAGTTCCGTCACCCAGGCTGCAGAGATTAAAGCTTAAACTTTTAAGATATGATTTAGAGTTTAAATACTTACAAGGAAAATTTATGTTTATTGCTGACCTGTTATCACGCTCGTATCTGACTTCTAATGAGAATGTAGATGAATCGTATATGTACGAGGTAATTCATTGTATGGGTTTGTCACAAAATTTAGAATGTACTAAAGAACAGAAAAACATGTTGGTTAATGAAAGTTGTAGTGATAACGAGTTAAGCATTTTAAAAAACTACATTAAAAATGGCTGGCCAAATAATAATAAAAATATTCCCAATGGTTTGCATGATTATCATAAACTAAGAGGTGAGCTTTCAGTAGATGATAACCTGATATTTTTTAATGAAAGATTAATTGTACCTAAAAATTTGAGAAATACATTTGTTAAAATTCTGCATGAAGGCCACATAGGCATGTCGAAAATGAAACAACTAGCTAGAAAGTTATACTACTGGCCTCATATTGACGCCCATATAGAGGAATTTGTTAAGCGGTGTTACCCTTGCCAAACTCACCAAAATAACAATACTAGAGAGCCATTACTGTCACATCAGATACCTAATTTACCATTTGCCAAAATAGCAATAGACATCATGGATTTTAAAACAAAAAGTTACCTTGTGGTTTACGATTATTATTCAAAATGGCTGGATATCAAATACATACGGAATAAGAGTGCTAAGTCTATTATCGAAGTCTTGACAGATATTTTCTCAAATTTTGGGTTTCCTAAGGAAATTATTTCTGATCATGTACCATTCAACTCTAAGGAATGTAAAGATTTTGCCCGTGAAAATGGATTTAGTTTCACATATACAAGCCCTAGGTACCCCCAATCTAATGGTATGGCAGAGAGGGGTGTACAGATAGCAAAAAAGATTTTAATTAAGTGTCATGAGGATAACACGGATTTTAGATTAGCATTACTAAATTATCGAGCGGCACCTGTTTCAGGTACGAACTTATCACCATCTGAGTTAATGTTTAACAGGAATTTAAGGACTAAACTAATTGTTAATACTCAATACCTGCTGCCAAAGATAAATGCTAATGTAAAACACA